>JAHWFP010271258.1:2494-16094 GCA_023313725.1 Lithobius niger
CCCCCACCCCAACCACCAAAAACACAGACCAACAAGGGGCCAACCACCAAACAAAGCCTAAGCAAGAAAGTGGTTCAGCCGATTTTTAAAGGAATCAAGTGAGGGGGAAAGAACAACCGAGACTGGCAGAGCATTCCATGCCTCGACCACACGTTCAGAAAAAAACCTGTGCCGCACGTTGCCGGAGGATATAATTTCACAGAGTTTAAGGGGGAGCCCCCCTGGTCATGGTATGAGAAAGACAGAAAAAGTCAGCAGCTTGAACGGTCAATGTGGTAGTTTAAGATTTGGTACGTGCGGATAAGATCTCCACGGAGAAATCTGGTTTTGACAGGGGTCAGGTTCAGTTTGCGAAGACGTTCTTCGTAAGAAACGTGTTTAAAGAGAAGGCACCATTTTGTGAGGCGGCGCTGACAAGTTTCAAGACGGGCGAAGAAAGAGGCATAACAGGGGCGGCCAATCTGAGAACAGAATTCGAGTGTAGGGCGAAGGAAGGTTTTGTACAGGAGAGCAAACAGCTTTGGTGAGACAGCAGAGAAAGTTTTAAGAATATAGTGGGCTTTTTTAAAGACTTTGCCGATGATATAATTAGTATTAACATAAAATTTAAGAGACGAATCAACCAAAATGCTTAAGTCCCTATGGGACGTATTAGTAGGGATAGTAGTGTTACCAAGGCGGTAGCTGTAGTGCGGGTTGTTATGCCCCAAATACAGCACCACGCATTTGGAAGGATTAAGGGCAAGACAGTTTTTGGTCGACCAGATGGCAACAGCGTCGATGTCTTGTTGAAGATCTTGATGGAGATAAGTGGGAGAGAGAATTTTCAGGTCGTCCGCATAGCTCCTGCTAAAGGAATGGATGACAGAATGGAGGTCATTCAGGAAAAGATTGAAAAGAAGGGGGCCCAAAACAGATCCCTGGGGGACCCCAGAGGTAACATGGACCCAATCACTAGAGGAACCCCTGAGACTAACACGTTGTCGTCTTTGAGAAAGATAAGAGTGATCCAGGCGATGTGTGATTTAGGAAAATTAAAATAAGACAGTTTGTTAAGGAGAAGGGTGAGAAACAGAATCAAAGGCTTTGCTGAAGTCGAAGAATACAAGATCACATTGCATCCCTTTGTCCAAGAAGGTGGTAAGGTAGTGGTAAGTTTCAAGTAAGTAGGTTAGATTGACAAGAACGGCCAGGGAGGAAACCGTGTTGGAATTGAAAGTCGATATTGAGATGTTGACAAACGCTCATAACAGATTTATGGAAAAACCTTTCAAGGATTTTAGAAGCGACACAAAGTAAACTAATCGGCCGGTAATTATTAACATCATGGAAGGACCCACCCTTATGAACAGGTGTGATATTAGCTTCTTTCCAACGAGTAGGAAAAGTGCAGGAAGAAAAGGAACTTTGATAGATCCAAAAGAAAGGGGTAGCAAGAGATTTAGCATAGGATTTGAGAAAGAGAAAGGAAATGCCATCAGAGCCACAGGAAGAATCCTCCCTTAAAGCAAGAAAAGCATGCTCCATGTCCGAGCACAGGAAAGGAGTAGTAATGAAACCAGCATCCATTGGAGGGCTGGGAAGATGTGGCAGATAAGAAGAGACAAAATGCGAACCAAATTCCGCCACAATATCAAGACCATCGAGCAAGATAGGACCGTCATTACTCTTCAGACAAGTAGTAGGGGCAGTCTTCCTATTGCGATTAACATAGGCAAAAAGTGACTTAGGGTCCGATTTAGCTTTGAGAATAAGGGATTCCTCATAAACATGGCGGGCAGAGCGAAGACCAGAAACGGCAGCACTCCGGGCAGTTTTGAACAGGGCCATATTTGAGGGGAAGGGAAATTCACGAAGACGATTATAGGCACTTTTTTTTTTCTGTCTAATCAGGGACCTGATGTTGTGGTCCAGCCAAGAAGGGGTAAACACAGGAATGAAATTCTTAATAACATCAAGAATGAAATCTTCGACATTTTCAAGTTGGGAGTCCACGTCCCACCCCCTGAGCTCAGCAGGCCAGTCAACACAGGCAAAATGTCATTGATTAACATGAAGTCGGCTTTTCTATAATTGGGACGGGGACTGCCAGGAAGATTAATGTGTGAAAGACAATTTGGAGATTATAACAAAGAATATCGTGGTCGTTGAGCCCAAAGGGAGGTTAGTGAATAATGGGCAAAACATTAAGGTCAGCATTGCTAATGACAAGATCAAGTAAGCTAGAGTTTTGTACTGTTCTGTGTCTGGTTTGCTTCACAACATGTTGGAGGAGGCCGTGGTCTTGTAAAAAATCCAAGCATTCGAAAGCAGCACTATTTTCCGATTGGGAAGTAAGGAGCGTGGTCCAATTTATGGTAGGGAAATTGTAGTCACCAGTGAGGATCATTTGGCAGCCCTTGGACAGCATGATGAAATGGTTGAGAGACGAAAGGAGAGCAGGCCAGCTGACTTGAAGGCTGATTTTAGGGACACGATAGCAGCAGCCCACATGCAGATGACAATCCTTAGCAAGATTCAACCGGCACTGAATAAATTCCCACTCTCCATGAGGGTTAGAAGAGGAACCAAGGAGAGTCGAGGTGATGTAAGATTTAACATAAATGGCGGCACCACCATGATGATTGGTATCCCTGTCGCAACTATACATTTTGTTATCTATGGCCCTATTTGGAGAAAAAGTATCAGAAACAATTATCCTCCCCCCCTCCCCCCCTTAAAAAAACCCACTTTTTTGTTATGTGTCCTTATTGGGGAAAAAATAGAATGGGAGCAATTCCCTTCCTCCCCCCTCCTCCCGAAAACCCTGTTGTCATCTATTTCCTTAATTTGGAAAACAATAGGAGCAGAGCAACTCTCTCCCCCTAAAAAAAAACCTTGTTTTGTCATCTTTTTTCTTATCAATTAGGAAAAAAGTAAGAGCACAACAACTCCCCCGCCCCCCCAACGATTTTATTATCTGTTTCTGTATTTAGACAGAAAAAGTAGGAAGAAGCAATTTCCTCTCCCCCTTCACGCATCCCCCACGTAAAAAGTCGTACACTTCCTTTGTTGGAAATAAAATCAGTAGTAAGGAACAACCAAAACAAACTGCAGTTCTTCCTTTGACCGCTACGTTCTCTTAGTTTGTTAAACGTCATTGTAACTATCGAACGTGGTTGAGACACGTGCTATCTTGCTCCTCACGCGGTGTAAGCATTTGAAAATGGCCGCCACCGGAAGTACACGCCCTGCCTCACGCTCGCACGAAGAGTGGCTACTCCAGGGCTTCCAGCTCCATGATGCTACTAACTTAGGTTCACTTGAATCGGCGCCGTTTTCCTTCATGTTTGATTTGCCAGCTAGTGTTAAGGCAGCGAACTTCTGGGAGCGAGGTTACGTGCTCCGAGTGACGTCAGAGATTCGAAAGACGCCTGGGTAAAATAAGTTATTTGCGTACCTCGCCACCTTGTTTCAACACTGTTTTACAGGCAGTTAAGGTAGTTGCATGTGGTTAAGGTTGTGGTGTAAAATCGAGCGTATGGTGTTTGGGCGTTTAAAACAAACAAACAAAAATGTTACAGCAACGTAAATTTTGACATTGTTACCCTCTGCGGCTCCCCTGTAAAGCGTTTGCGTGCGATTGCGATTGCATGCTTTTCTAATGCGACCGGTGTTCACCTGTGAGCTCCTTCTGCTGCCTTTGTCTCCACCAATGTTTTCCGTGGTAAATGCAGAGAGGTGCTTTTAGTTTACTTTTGCACTATCAGAGTGTACTGTGATACTATGGGTGCAAGGTGTAAGTTGTGGTGGAGTGGTGTTGTGTTTGTTTTTAGGTGTTGTCTTATCTCTTTTGCGGGTGCAAGACTTCGGGCCTCGACCCCTTTAAGAAAGTTTCCTTTCGTTACTCTTCCTTTTGTTGGATTGATAAGTTCTGTTCGATTTCGTATTGCCCTTTGCGGCGTTGTGGTCATTGTAGTATAATTTTGGGGCATGCTACGTAATAAAATAAAATAAACTAGCAAGACCCGTGCATGCTGCACGGTGGATTGAGTCTCCTGGTCTTAGACTCCCCCGGTGTTTGGTCTTCTTATGAAAGTAAATCGCGTATGCAACATTTCATTCATTAGTAGAGTGATCCTTGCATTTTACTGGTCCCTCCAGTTCTCCTCATACTCTTCCTCTCCTTTTCGCCCCCCCCCCCCCCCTCTGCAAGTTAGTCTCAGTGATTGTCTCCTGGTCATAGCCCCTCCCGGTGTTTAGTCTTCTTAGGAAAATCAATCGCGTTTGCAATATTTCATTAGTACACCCACACCCAGAAAAGACGCGTACTTGTGTTTTACTGAATGCTAAAAAAACTGAATCACTGAGAAAATTAGCATTCAGTGTGCAAGCAAGCCCCCTGCTGCAAGTTAATCTCAGTGATTGTTTCCACCAAGTACGAAACAATTCACGTCGCACCACGCACCGCCAAATTGTTTCAAGTAATTCCCTTTCATTTGCACACGCATGCAATAATTGTTGCCGCCTACTTTAAAACAATTCCATTTCGCTCTCCAAGTCTGCATTGACGAAATAAATGGGCCATCCCATCGTATCAGGCTGCCAATTTCGAGGCCCCCTCGAAATTAACGACCTTTCGTCGTTTTGTTTAAAGTTGTCCGCTTTCAGCTGAAACACGGATTGGTTTTTTTTTTTTTTTTTTGCTCAACAACGAAAGTCCAATAGTCAAAACTTATAGCCCGCCAACAATGCCACATTCACGCGACCAGACGTAGTTTGCAAGATAGCAATGATTTGCGAAGTGCATCGCAATTATTGCCAAGTTTAAAGCAATTGTTGCACATGTTTTTATAGTAATTGATTTTCACTTTCCTCCTCCTTACTTTTGCCGACTGAGTATTATATCTAGACACACGCTAGTGTGTCGCGCCAAGTTAGGCAACAAACATCACAACAAACATCAGATCGATTCAATAGTAAACCATTGTAGCGCGACGCCATTGCGTCAGTGTCTTATATCTCGCAGCATGAGTTGGGCACATTTCAGGTACTTGGGGAAAAATAATAATGCGGTACAAAAGCTTAAATTGTGTTGAAATCGTGAGCAATGAACCACCTCACAAAAATTAACTCGTGTAGGAATGCCAGCTAAGCTGCTTTCAATGCAAAATCTGACCCTCAATAACGTTGTAAATGTGTTACTAGTTACTACCTAGCTAGCTAGCTAGTCCGCTCATTCCCATGTTAATTTCCATAGGGTGATTATTCATCGATACCGAAATAACGGCAAGGCTTCCAGCTATTAAATTGGGCGTATGGGTGCAGTACAATACGAACTGCGTACCTTTTATGGTCTGGAGCTTGGGGGCGTAACGGGAATGGCGTGGGAGGGCGCGTAAGTACGAAAATATTGTTATAACCATTGTTAGTATTGTCGGCATCGTCTCTTATTGGACGGCCAAAGTCAAAAACTGGTAAAGAGGCTACCAAGTTGAGAGTGGTTCGGCCCTTCAAAGGAGTGATATCAACACACCAAAACTAACTAAATAAAACAAATTACAACAAACTTAAAACCAAACCGAAAACCTATAAAGAGGTGACTAAGTTAACCCTTGTGACATACCAATTTTTTTCTGGTGATTTCCTTTTTTTTTTTTTTTTTAAACTATCATGATAGTTGGGTCGGTCGTGGGACTCGAACGCGCGTTCACCTGGTTTGGAGACGAGGACGCTGACCACTGGGCTGTTGCAGCTCGCTTTGCTCGGGGTCCCCGGGGCCCCCTCACAAAGCTTGCTGCGAGCGTGGGGACTTAGTTTTTGTCCTTAAGCTGATGTAAGCTGGTTTGAGAGAGGCAGTCGAATCGACAACTTGGTATGGGAATGGGTTAAGAATGGATCGGCCTATTGGCAAAAGATAGTAGCAAATTGCTAAAAACCAATTTTTTGTAGAAGTGGCACTTTATTACACATCTGCAGGTAGTGGAGTTGAGTCAATACACAATTTAAAAAAAAAAGGAGTGATATCATATCAAAAACCAAAACTGGTAAAAGGGGCCGCCAAGTTCCGAATGGTTCGGCCCTTCAAAGAATTGATATCAACACAACAAAACATTCGCCAACTTAATCGCACCGAATAATACTTTGGACGTTAAATGAAAACTTGAACAATGCTACCGAAAGTAGCAATGTTCTAGTTTTCATTTAACCTTCGAACTATTAAGCGGTGCGATTAACTTGGCGAATGTTTTGGTGTGTTGATATCACTCCTTTGAAGGGCCGAACCATTCGGAACTTGGCGGCCCCTTTTACCAGTTTTGGTTTTTGATATGATTAGTAGACTAGTGCATGCTGCGCGGCGGATTGAGTCTTAGCCTCTCCCGGTGTTTGGTCTATGTTAGGAAAGTCAATCGCGTTTGCAATATTTCATTAGTAAAATGATCCTTTAATTTTAGTCGCACACAACGCGATCTGGTGTGAACTTTGCGGCCAGACAGACTGGCTGACGTCAACGGGACGTTTCCACCGAGATTTGTGCAGACCCAGAACAGATGTATAATTGTGTTTTACTGAATGCTAAAAAAAACCGTACCCCCCCCCCCCGCTTATGAAAACCCCCTGCTAAAAGTTAATCTCCGTAATTGTTTCCACCAACTTAAAAACAATTCATATCGGCACCACGCACTACCAAATTATTGCCAGTAATTTTCCTTCGTTTGCTCACGCATGCAATGATTGTTGCCGCCCACTTTAAAACAATTCAACTTCGCTCTCCAAGGCTGCAGCTACGAAAATACGCCATTCCATCGTATCAGGATGCCAATTTCGAGGCCCATACAACCTATCGTTGTTTTGTTAAAGTTGTCCGCTTTTATAGCTGAAACACAGATTCGTTTTTTTTAGCTCAACAACGAAAGTCCAAAAGTGAAAATCTATACCCCGCCAACAATGCCACATCACGCGACCAGACACAGTTTGCAAGGTACCAATGTATCCAGTCTTAGCCTTCCCCGGTGTTTCGTCTTCTTAGGAAAGTAAATCGTGTATGCAATATTTCATTCAGTAATAGAGTGATCCATCAATTTTACTCGCCTCTCCTCCCGGTCATAGCCTCTCCTGGTGCTTGGTCTTTCTAGGAAAGTTAATCGTATTTGCAATATTTCATTAGTACACCCAGACCCAGAGAAGATGCATACTTGTGTTTTACTGAATGCTAAAAAAACCGTAAAACTGAGAAAGTCAGCAAGACCCCTGCTGCATGGTCCAGTCAAAATAGGACATATGGTGGAATGAAATCCCAAAGTCTTGGAGCTTTGTAAGGTTGTTTGGGAAGGTCTAGTAAAGACTATATCAAAAGTCCTGATGATTTGGAGATGAGCTGGCTTCGCTAGACCGTAGAATACCCAAAAAGGTGACTTTTCATTCGTTTTCCGTTAATATCTCGGAATCTGTGAGTCCTACCAAAAAAAGTTCCCTATAAATGTTAAAGAGGACAAAATTTACCACAAAAATGATTCTCTTTATTTTTTCTCTAGCACCAGTAGTTTACGAGATATTCGAGTTCGAAAATTGAGAAATTTTCGAAATAGACAGACATCTACTATACGTGGGGTACATAGATCAGGTGAATACACCCTAACCTCATTTAAGTTAGTACACGATCATATAACACCAAACACTTATTTACTGCTATACATAGTTATTTACTACATATGAAGTTACTACACCAGGTTACTATATATTACATCGCATCGTAATATCAAATCAAGTCGCGGTCAACATCCTCCTCCTGAAGGTTATTGTCCTCAACAGTTGGTGTCAGGCTATTCAGTCATCATGGCAGTTGTGGCAGATAGCAGTGCAACTCATGCTTATTTTCTTGCACCGACTTTCTCCTTCATGAAAGAAGCTTATGTCTTGTTGCACCCTGTGAATGCATGAGCAAATAGTATGAAATCTTTGAGGCCCTTCTGTTGTTGTTGGGTTGAAGATAATACCGGTGTTCCTACCTTTCTGTTACCGGGCTTATAGAAAAATATATTTCGGTGTGTAGCTGTTCGATCTGTAAGAAGAAATGTAGATCTACATCTTCCCCAACAATGGCTGCATTGTCACTGTCACTCGCTTTGGTGATGACACTCCTGACAATTAGATTGTCAGCATCATCAGGTCTTTGAAGGTATTGTACTCCTCTGCCGTTTAGTTTGGAGGAAGGCATCTTGAGCAGCCTGGACTTATGTTCTTTAGATTGAAACTGATGTACCGGAGGCAGGACACAGATTTTTCTTGAGTCAGTAGACAGTTTCTCCTACTAAACGTCCTTCAACTTGCATAGGTACCATGCCGATCTAGATCGGAATTGAGCTACCAGCTGCAATTTAGGGTTGAGAGTGCTGTCAGAATGTCACTGCAACCAAAGATGCTGTTGCCCTTGAACCTGTCCTCAACATCATATTTAGCAGATGCACCACAACTTGTGGAAACAAGTGTGGGTGCAGGAAAATAAGCGTGAGTTGCACTGCTACCTGCCACAACTGCTACGGTGACTATTTGAATAGCCTGACACCAACTGTTCAGGACGATAACCTTCAGGAGGACGTTTATTCGACTTGATTAGATGTTATCAAATATGTATTTGAAGTTACGATTCGATGTTATATGTCGTAAACTGATGCAACAAATAAATATGTATAGTGGTAAATAGGTGTTTGATGTTATATGATTGATATAGTAATTTAAATGCGGTTAGGGTCGGTCCACCTAATCTATGTGCACCCCGTATAGCAGATCTCTGTCAATCAATCACTGAGATTTCTCCAATTTAGAACTCTAATATCTCGTAAACTACTAGTGCTAGAGAAAAAATCTATAGAATCAAGTTTGTGGCAAATTTTGTTTTCTTTAACTTTTGTAGAAAACAATTTTCTGGTAGGACCCACAAATTCCGAGATATTATCGGAAAACGAATAAAAAGTGACATATTTTTGAGTATTTTATGGTCTAGCGAAGCCAACTCACCTCCAAATCATCAGGACTTTTGATATAGTCGTTACTAGACTTCCCCGAACAACCTTGCAAAGTTTCAAGACTTTGGGATTTTATTCCACCATTTGCTAAATTTGAGCCTTCGTTGACTGGACTCGGCAAGGTAACCTCCATGACTGTTTCCATCAACTTAGAAACGATTCACGTCTGCACCACGCACCACTAAATTGTAGCAAGCAATTTTCCTTCATATTTTCACGCATCCAAAGATTGTTAGCGCCCACCTTAAAACAATTCAACTCCGCTCTCCAAGTCTGCATATCATTGGTTTGTTTAAAGTTGTCTCCTTTTTGTTAATACACGGATTCGCTTTGATTTCATTTGATTTTTATTGAGCCAAACAGCCTGCAAGCTACACGCTCATTGCTACACTACTTATAACTAACTTACGCTAACCGTACTACACACAGCCGTACCATGAAAAACACCAAAACACCAGAGCACCAGAACACCATTGCCCACCAAACTATACAAAACCCCAACTCACGAACGAACAAAGAACAAGGGTCCAAGACCAGTCACTCCTCAAAACGCCGAGTAGCCCGACAGAAACCAAGAACCCGACCCACAGAATGGTGACCCGACACCGTATGGGGTGGGAGACCCAAAACCTCACTCAATGGGTCCGCCCCATCACCCAGCACAAAACGACGGTATGCAGCCCAGCGGGGACACTCAAGCAGGAAATGACGGACCGTCTCATCCCCATTTCCACACACACAACTAGGCGTACGTGCCCAACCCAGACGAAAGAGATGTGCTCGGAGTTGAGCATGTCCAGTCCGCAGGCGTGACACTAAACCTCCATCACCGTGGGAGGGGCCGTCCAGAAGTCGTGAGCAAGAAGTTGAAGGGTGAAGAGCGAACAGCCGGCGACCAGTCGCACCAGTGGACCAGGCCTCTGCCCACTCCTCCTGAAACACCCTTCTCACCACTGGACGGAGGTCACGCGGGCCCAGCAACAAAGAAATCAGGCTACCACCACCAGCGGCCCCACGCCGAGCCAAGCTATCCGCCAGCTCGTTGCCGAACTCCCCAGAATGGCCCTTGACCCAGCCAATAGTCTCACCCCCTGCCTGCCCAAAGCAAATAATTTCCACCCGATCTCCAGAGCCACTGGATGGGCCACATCCAGCATACGGATGCACCACCGGAGAAACCCAAGCCCCACCAACAAGTCAGTCATGACACAAAACTCCAATAACCCAAGATTAGTACCAATATCAAGGGCTACCAAGATGGCGATGAGCTCGCCCACAAAGGCCGACAGGAGTGCACCCAGCGAGTAACTAAACTCCCGACGCAAGCTCGGAATGCAGCCCCCCCCCCCCCACTTATTCCCCTCCTGCTGGATTGAGGCGTCACGATAGATCCTAGCACAAGACTGTGCCAAATGCACAGTAGCTGAGGGGTCCCGAAGGGCTGCATCAGCCACCCCCGCCCACACCCATGGGGCTGGCGGGAGGACCACAACCGGACCTGGGAGGCCATCCAGTCCACATTGACGGAGAAGGGATGCCCCCAACCCTGGAGCACCCAGCAGTTCGCGGGCCCTTTGAGACAGCAGCAGATAATCCCGCAAGATACGGGCCAGGGGATCAGCAGGACCCCTGGCAATGGCACGCAAACCAAGCCTAATCAAAAGCTCCTTAGCACGGTAAACCACCGGAGACTCACCAACCTTAACATGGAGGGCATCGACTGACGTGGAGGGCAGGCAGCCCAAGACCACTCGAAGACAGTCGTTCAGGGCCACCTGAACTCCTCCAAGGGCCCGGCGAGAGCTAGCCAACACCGGGATGTGGAAATCCGCACACGAGCGCAGGTACACCCTGCAAAAGGTAACGATAGTGTCACGCCTTGCAACCAACCTGTTACCAGCCAATGACTTCAAAACATTTAGGCGCACCGCAATGCTCTTCCTGACCGCCTCGACATCATGCACCCAGGTGAGCTGTGGATCTAGCCAGAACCCAAGGTATCGTACTTTGGAGGAAGACCGGACCAGGGAGCCATCCACCTGAAGTGAAGCCTCACACACATTTCCCCGCCGGAAAACCATCATCTCCGTTTTGGCACTAGACATCCTCAAGCCACGCGCAGTGAGCGCCCTGGACCCAATGCCAATTGCAGCCTCCAGAGCCGACAGCACCATGGGTAGATCCTTGCCCGTCAACCAGACTGCCACGTCATCAGCATATGCGACCACGTTAACCGCCTGCCTCATCTCCACCAACACTGAGTTGATGGCGACAGCGAAGAGCACCGGACTGAGGCAACTACCCTGGGGCTAGCCCCGCTCTGTCCTCTTCACCCCAGGCCAGGTAGCCCCAACCCTGGTGGCGAATTCACACCGACCCAGGAGAGCCAGAATTGCTGCCCTCACCTTGCTGCTGACCCCTAGACCGTCCAATTCGTGACCAACCCACGCTATATCGACCATATCGTAAGCTGCCCGAATGTCCAGGAACACAGCAACAGAATAGCTGTCACTGACCCAGGCCTCCCGGATACCAGACTCAAGATACAACATCGCATCTTGAGCACCCCGGTGTTTCCGGAAGCCAAACTGGGCACTAAACAAACGGCCAGAGCCCTCCACCTGCCACACAAGCCTACTAACCAGCATCCTCTCGTAAACCTTATGAGCACACGACAAGAGAGCAATTGGCCTGTAACTCTTGACAGAGGAACGCACCTTGCCCCTGCCCAGAACCGGGGTCAAGACAGAAAACATCCAGGACAGGGGCAGCGGAGCCCCATCAAACCGGCTCTGATAGAATTCCATTAGCGCCCTGCGACCATTGCAATCCAGGCCCAGCAAGTCCCCATAGGAAACCCTGTCAATGCCGGTCGCACTGTCCTTGCGACAGGCTGCCAGCGCCGCTGAGAGCTCTAAAGTATCAAAAGCGGAGTCCAACCCATCCATTCTGTCCCCTCCCCCTCCCCTCACAGGGAGTGCAGGGCCCAACGGGGAACCGTAAACCTCTGCAAAATTGGTATTGAATGCCTCCGCCATCTGAGGGCCCCGCAGGACTTCCCCTGCATCACCGAACACCCAAGAAACTGCCGAAAAGGTGTCCTGCGGACGGACCAAGGCCCAAACCATGGAAAGCGGAAGCCCTGCCGAAACCTGAGCACAGATCCTGGCCCCCAACTGAGCCTTCTCCTTACGGAGGAGAAACCTAGTATCCTGTGCTATGCCAACATACTCAAACCATCGTTGATCTGACCTGCACCGCTGAAACCGTTGCCAAGCCCGACGCCTATCCCTGATGGCTAAGACACAAGTAGGTGTCCACCACACTGCATTCTTCCTACCCATACTCAGCCCATGGCGGCCTTTTGGCCTCCCCCTCCTCCCTCTCTTCTTAATCCATCTTTCCAACCACGGAGCGAAATCCCCAGAATCTACAGTCGGACGAGCCAGGCGGGCACACTTGTCCAGAACCCTTTCCCTTCCCTCTTCCCACGACAAAGCCACAACAACGACAGTCCAATAGTCAAAATTTATAGACCGCCAACAATGCCACATTCACACGACCAGACATAATTTGCAAGGTAGCAATGATTCGCGACGTGCATCACATTGTAGTCAAGTTTAAAGCGATCGTTGCACGTGTTTTTCAGTAATTGATTTTCACTTTCCTCCTCCTTACTTTTGCCGGAATTTACATATTAACACTGGCGATAGCCAGTGTTAGTAAGGGTTGACCTAGGATCTCTGTGTTAAACTTTCAACTTTGAAAGCTTATAACTCCGTCAAAATTAAAAATTTTTAAACCAAATTTGGAATCTAGCCTTGACCCACAGCCCAAAAATTATGAAATTCACTCCAGCCAAACCCGAGATACAGAGAGGGGCCAAATAGACAACTTCTTGTTCTTCGTCTTGGTCTTGTTCTTGGTCTTGTTCTTGGTCTTGTTCTGGGGATGTACCTTTCGTCTGTCCTCTCTACAGGTCAAACTATTTGTCCTGTAAAGCTGGTTCTTAGCTCATTTTACAGGTATTGCTCCGTAGATATGCCCTTTCCATAAGGCCTTTTCTAATTGGTCAAGTGGTTCAGGGGTTACGAAGCTCTAAACGACCAGATTGATTGTTTTACATTGTTTTAAACATTGTTATTATGCAACAATGCCATTTAGCGAACGCCAGCTCCATGACATAGACTGAAGATTAAAGGATTTGTTTCTATTGTTAACACTAGTGATAGCCAGGTTAGTTCCGGGGCCATAGCTATTTACTGAGCTTAATGGCGGCGCAACAAAACAAACAACAAAATAATTATAAAGGTGTCACACATAACTCACCCCTCATCCACCACCACACCTATTTATTATACAATTCTCAAAGTAACACGGATTAAAAACAAAAACGTATCGTTAAAAGTTAAAAGTAAGGTCTAAAAGTCAAAACCTGTAAGGAACACGGACAAGTTTTGACTGTAAGGGTCTAGGTGTCAAATTTGACCAGTAAGACGCTGCTAAGCATTAGACCCTTACTACCCGGTGATCATGATAATGACTTAGTAAGGAAAATTGGAAATTAGCCAACAGCGAAAATCATACACTAGAAA
>JAHWFP010271261.1:0-31763 GCA_023313725.1 Lithobius niger
TTTTTTTTTAATATTAAACCAATAATAACCGATTTCTTTTGCTCAATCTTGTTGCTATTTTCCAGTATATGAATTGAAAAATGTAATTTTAGCTACTAGACGCAGTTCTGCTTTCCCCCTCCGTATTTCATCTTCGAGGCCGTATGCTTAGTGGCTAGAAGTAAAACTAATTAGAAGGACTGCTGGTTAGTTTCCATTAAAGTAACCTTCGCACAACTTGTGAGAGGTTGGGATCTTTAACATCCTCAAACCATTTTCCACAATGTGACGCTTGCGTCGTCAGGATAGAAACGCAGTATACACACAGACCACATACTTTGTTCGTTTGAAGAATGTGACTACGACAGTTTGCGTCGAAAATTTGTATGTTCTGTGATCCGCATTCCACAACAAAAAGGCTCTGAAGGATCAGGTTGACTTACGGGTTGGATTTGAGTAATAATGGCTTCCGCCATTTTCCTGAAAAGTGTGTAGCGCGTGCTTTTACGGCACATTGTACATGTGCATTGTACATTACTATCTGATTAATCTCTCTGCATTAGTTTCCCAGCATTGTAAAGAGTGAGTATTAGTATGCTACTAGCATGACCCGTGCATGCTGCACGGTGTATTGAGTCTCCCGGTCTTAGGCTCTCTCGGTGTTTGGTCTTCTTAGTAAATCACGTTTGTAATATTGTATTGTTTGATGGACCCTTTAATTTTACTCGTCCACAACGTGATCTGGTGAGAACCTCACCCGTTCTTCTCCATACACTGACTTGAATATCTCATGTGATGTAAGTGTTAAAGGGACTTAACCAATTTTCGTACCTCCCCTTCCCCGTTCTACTTATGCTCCACTTCCCCTTTCCTCTCCCCTTCCTTTTTTCTTCCCTCTCCTTCTCCCTGCTGTCCTTCCTGTTCCCTTTTCCCTTGCTTTTTTATCCCCTCTTCTTCCCCTCCTCTTCTCCTTTTCTACCCCTTTACTCCCTCCTCTTCGTTGCCACAACCCTCTCGGGCTCCCCCTCGACCTATTTGTATACTCGAGCCGGCCAATAGTCGCACCCGCAGGTTAAAAATCGATAATCGCTCGATTTTAACCAATTACTATTACTTAATGAGAACAGAAAACGCCGCAGCGTATCTAGACACACGCTAGTGTGTCGCCGCCAAGTAGACGTTTGAAAGTTGTTGGAGCTTAATTGTTAGAGCGTAATTGTTAGAGTGTAATTGTTGTCAGATGGCGGCTCACTAGCAGTGTCATTTAACTGAAACCAACTTCTACGTGATTTCAGCATACTGGTGTAAATTCCTCATGCGGTAGAAATCTTTGCAAATCGTTTGAATCAGGTGTCTTGGGTGCAGTAACAAAGAAAACCTCAACACGAAAATGTGGGAACGTGTTCTTTATGGAGAAAAAGTGCCCTCAATAACGTTGAGTGTTACTAGCTAATCACCATGCTTCCATCTTAATTCTCATAGGGTATAAAGACACCTCTACAGCTCATTAGGCAAAGTTGCCAGATCTAAATTTCTACAGACAGGTAAAGCATCATATGGAGAAGTGCCTTTTTCTAAAATGGGGGTTGCAGCTAGTAGCACGTGGCCCTGAAGTGGCTCGTAAGTGCAAAATTATTGTTGTAACCATTGTTTGTATTGTCATCCAACCGTAGATTATAACATGCTTAAGTGTTACACGCTTTTCGTTTCAGTATTTAATTGCCAAAATGCACTGTTTTTGCAAATAGGTGGTTCACTAAGAGACAGAATATCTTAATCTTTTTGCAAAGGTTTGGTCTTTTTTTTTTACGGTACGCGAATTCAAACTGAATTATCTGCCCCACGACGATAAAAGGAACAATTTTGCTGGAAAGAAGATTAGAAACAAAATGCACATCGTCAGCACAGGTGGGAACGTGTTCTTTATGGAGAAAAAGTGTCCTCAATAACGTGACGCGGATATTTTATTTTATGTAGACTTACTGTTCTTGCAGTCTTGTGTAAGTGGCGAGTAATTTTAAACAGCTGGTGAGTTGATTAGTTTTAGTAATCTTCGTCTGCCGCCAAAATATTAGAGCTGTGTGAACATTTACCATTCCGTGAGTTAGAAGTATGTGTTCATGATTGAATGATTAACGTTAACCTAGGGAGGGCCAAGTGAAGGTGGATGCGCTGATTTTGAGTGAGCGAAGCGAACGAAAATCAGCGTTTGTTAGCCAGTGCGCTCAAAAATCGGGTTAAATAAACTTATACCTCGGCTGTGACGTCACGCTAACTCAACGCCACGCCAAATTTCCGTAGGTTAAATCCCGTTAACCAATACCGGAAGTGTGCGTCATCGCAAAAAGTGTGGGTTATCAAGATACCCAACACTTTTGCCATAATCCACACTTTTACTGTTAACCCACACTTTTGACACTTCCGGATCACGCGACCAGGAACGCACACACCAACAACCAAGTACAGCGTGCAAAAAAAAAAACGTAACGCAATAAAAACGTACAAAACGAATTACTTAAAATGAACGACATCCGATCCTTGCAAACTCTCACATGTCTGGCCCTCTAGGCTTGTTCACTCACGTTACCTCCCGACCCCCCCCCCCGTACTCCCTCCCTCCACAAAATAAAATGGAATGACCTTCATTCATACCAATACCCTATTACCGTATTTTTTAAACAATTCTCAAACTACAAACGTACAAAATGAATTACATACCTTCCCAGAATGTCCTAACTTTATCCTTGCTGTCTCACATATCGAATTATTCGCTCCAAACACCGATAAACGCTTCGATAAACACGAGGAGGCTCAGCGTAAACCAAGCTTGTATTGCTAACCGACGCTTGTGTCTAACTCCCCCCCCCCCCTCCCTCCACAAAGTTTGAGCGAAATTGACTCGTCCACCTATCACACACTTTCCCCTGCACAAACTAAAATGGTATGACCTTCATTCAAATCGAGGATACTGATGATCAACGTTTTCTTGAAGCAATTTTCACAAAACACAAACACGTTTTAATACGAGTTGGCTTGACGTCCCAACCGTGGTATAAAACAGTTATATGTTAGAAGCGAGAGGTTATGGATTTTTAACCTATACGGATGCGATTATTGTCCCTGCTCTCGTATGCAAATGTCTCGGGCTACGCCCTCGACCTTTGCATACTCGAGCACGGCCAATAATCGCATCTGTTGGTTAAAAATCCATAACCTCTCGTTTCTAATCAATAACTATTACTTAAGCATGTGAAACATGGGCATACAATAAGCCAAACCATGTCCATTTGGCCGGCGTAACGGCTAATTGGGCAACGGCAAACGTAAAAATTATGAATTAGAAAATTTATAGACACTCCAGACAAAAAAGGTAGAGGTGACTATTAGACAGTGGAATTCTTTGTATTCACAGACCTATGAAAGTTGTGATATCCACCCAAAACCAAAACTGGTGTAAGAGCAGCCGCCAAGTTTCCAAAAAGGGTCGGTCTTTTAAAGTAGTGACATCATTCAACCAGAGAAAGGCCGCCAAGGTTAATCCTATTAGCCAAGTTAATCGCATGGAATAATACTTTGGACATTAAATGAAAACTTGAAATTGCTACCGCTAGTAACGTCCAAAGTATTATTCGGTGCGATTAACTTGGCTAATAGGATTAACCTTGGCGGCCTTTTCCTGGTTGAATGATATCACTACTTTGAAAGGCCGACCCTTTTTGGAAACTTGGCGGCTGCTCTTACACCAGTTTTGGTTTTGGGTGGATTATACAGTACAACCCACACGTACATTGGTTGTTTTTCTGTTTGAAATTCATGAAATTAAACCTCCGGAGACTTTGTTTTGTTGTCGAGTGGACGAAGGTACGTAGAGTAGAGAGCATAGCGTTGGGGCTTACATTCTCTCTTAATAAAAATTGAATTGAATTGAAGGTACGTAGCGTGAAGCCATTGTTGTTAAACTTTAATAATTTATGTCAATGCAATGTTTTAAGCTTAAATCCGCGTATCGTACGTCACGAGCACCTTTCACAGTTCAGTCCGCGTGCTAGAGCAGTTCGTTTTCGGGGTGTTCGCAGTGCGAATGGTAGCAGACTCGGCGGCTAACTGGACGACGCGTCGAATTTCTAACGTTAAGTCTTTTACATACAGGAAGCTATGGCTGTGCTAATGCCGGACGGGGCAGTAATATTGCGCATGCTACAAGGAACCTCCAATCGAAAATGATACTTATCACACGAAAACATGCCTGACCCACGCCAGCAAAATCTATTTTATTAATTAAACAAAGTAGGCTTCGCCGTTTAGGAAAAAGTATTTGTGGAGCTCGTATCCCAAGAAATTTACAGCTATGAAGATGCACAAATCAGATTAGAGTTCAGCCGAACGAAACGAACTATAATTTCAATTCCAATTCCGGGTAAGAAGGATTTTTTTTATGTATTCGTATGTGTTTGTGGGTCTTGGTTTTAGTTGTTTTCATGTGTGCCTTTGTGTTTGTACTGTGTGCATGAATTTTTAGTACGTGAAATAAACCGTTTTGTTTGTTTGATTAGTGATATACTAGTATACTTGCGTATTGACGCTGGTATGTCACAATCTTTGTTCCTGTGTCATAAAGCCTGGAATTATAGTATATATATAGTCCCAATACAGGCCAATGAAATTATAGTTCATTTTGTACGCTTGTACTCTTAATTTGTTTATTTTTTTACCTTCACAGCAGTGGATTTCTTGGGATACGATCTGTCTAATGTTTTTTTTTCTAAACAGCGAAGCCTTTTTTATTTAATTAATTGATTCGATTTTTCGATTTTTAGTTAGTTTTATGATACTGTTTGCACTCATACTGTTTGTGTTAGTTGGTATGCCTTTTTATCAGTATGATGTTTTTGTGCACGTGACCTCTAATCCGTATTTATGTGTGTACCTTGAACGCCGTTTATTCCATGGTGATACGAGCTCACTGTTACTTGTTATTGTTACTTGATGGCAATACACTAACGTGTGTCTAGATTTACCATGTGTCGCTCGATTCTGCAATTCATAGTTGATCTTCGTTTTCTGTAAAAATTCATTATCCTTTAACGTGTGTTGTACGTGTGTTTTCTTCGTGTACCCCATCATTAATGATTAAGCCAATAAAAAAAGAAAATGTTTTCGGGCCTTTTTATCAAGAAATCCATGCGGGCGAGCAGAATTTTTTTTTTTACCCTATTTTTCCGTTCTTTTGTGGAATTAATTTTTTTATTTTGGGTAAAATAAAGAACACTGCCTCGTCGCTGACCACGTGTCTATACAATTATTTTACGACAAGAATGATAAATTTTATTTTCATTTCTCATTCAAGGGCTAATTTGGTGTGTAACTGCTCTTTTTGCCGTGTCGTTTCTTTTTATTTACCGTCAAAAAAACGATGCAGGCGGGGACTGAGAACCAATATATATTTTTTTTAATGGCCCTAGGTTTTTCCATTCATTTTGTCAACTAATTGTCGTAAAACGAATGTTGATGGGGCAGTTGGGTCCGGGTCTCGGTACCACGTTATTTACGGGAAGCACAATCTGGTGGCAGAGGTGAGTAAGTTAGTGTGTTCTGCGACGCCTCATTTCGGAGGGGAAAGTTGGAGGTTGGGGGGGGGGCGCGCCGGGGGAGTTTGTGTATTGGACCTGCGTTTGGAGAGCTGTTACTTTATTCCTGCGTTTTCCTCTTTCTTCCTTGGAGAACTCGTGGCGATTTCTATTGTCCGTGACATTGGCTTGGATCTGCACCTGCCTAGGTTCAGGGTGTACACAGATTCTGAGGCCAGCAAGGTGTTCCTTCGAGTTTCTGACGATTGATCATCCTGTTGTACCAGAAATTGGCCTGAAACTTTCTGGGGCATTTTTTTTTTTTTTTTTTACAATTGGATATCTATAATGGTCTTCCAATCGGATATCTCATGTGTATTGTCATAGATTAGAAAGTTAACTAGATATACCGTCTCACTTCTTTCTGTCCTACGCGGACCTCTATAGCGGTAGTTGCGGCTACTAATACCTCTGACAATGCTTTGCCTTCGAAGCAGAACGATGGCAAAGCATTATTAGAGGTATTAGTAGACGCAACTACCGCTAGAGGTCCGCGTAGGACGGGAAGAAGTGAGACGGTATATCTAGTTAACTTTCTCATCTATGGTATTGCTTGGTAGTGACACGCTGGCCTGCGTCTAGATTGAGTAATTTGAAGAGACATCAGTGCATTTCTGAATGAAAGCCCTACAGGAAATAAAACCTGATTTTTTTTCAGCACTTGTGTAATGCATTCTGGAGCAGCTAATTTGCAATGGCCTCCACTTGCATTTGTCAGACGATGGTCAAACTTGTTCACGGTTTCACGCCAGAATTTTGATGGAAATTGAAATGTCGCTATTTTAGGGGAAAAGGAGCCCGAAGTAGCCCGAAGTCTACGCGGATTCATCAGGCTTTTTTTTAAACAATCACAGGGATTTAGCCACGAATAAAGCCAATGTCTCAAACTACGTATTACATAAATTAATTTGTATTTTAATCCCGTTTCACAGTGGGCTGGAAGAAAGGAGCACTATACTATTGCCTCCTGAAATTGAATTAACAGGAACAAACAGGACGGAAAAGTGATAAATAAATACTGATGCAAACCTATTTTCGTTGCCTTTTGGACTTAAATGTCAGACTGCCCGAATGGAATTATTTAACCCTCGACCTTGCAGACCAAATGACGAAGCCTTACCGCTGAGTCGTATACTTACACGGCCATGTCAGCATATGGCTCAGCGGCAGACCTTTGGCCTTTGGTCTAAAAAATCGAGTGTTCAATTCCCGCTCAGGCAGTCTGAAATTTATGTACAAAAGGCAACAGAAGTAGGTTTGCATCTATTTATTTATCCTAAAACTGAACACAAGCAACCCTATGCTGAAACGCTTCATCAAGGCCATTTATATTTACGGAACTTTTAATTCAAAGATATATTAATTTTCTGAAACGGTGTCGAACAATACATAGATTAATACTATTTGTTCATCCAATTACTATTAGGCTTAGCCTATGCGTTGAAAGAAGGACCATTCAAGCCAGAATCGGTTTTGAAATTAAATGGCCGCCATTTTTGTGGAAAAAAGGTAGCCAGCCGAGTATAGGACGGAGATGTAAGCGGATTTGTGTGTTTTTCGAAACAGTTACATAGGGTTGTAGCCACACACAATTGAATGACAAAAACGTAATTAATGAAACGAATCATAATTACGCGAAGCCCACAATTTCAAACTTGACATCACCAAAAAATGATGAAAACACGGCTAAAATAGTTCGGCCATCTTGTGAAATGACGCCATCTAGTCAGGTGGCACGCCTATTTATTTTCAACAGCCTTCCGCTTCTCCTCCCCCCCCCCCGCCCCACACACACAGTAAGTAACGCATTACAATGACGTGAATCAATAAAATGAAGCAGGAGTACTCTGGATTTTAAAACGAATTACCAAACACCACTCAACATTTTACTCAAGATTATACGAACGTGTCTTTTATTTATTAGCTAATTTTATTTATTTGCAAAGTTGTTCACATCTTTGTAAATTCGTTTTTCTTTACGCATGTTTGCTTTTCCTTGAAATTTTCCCTGTTCTAAGAAATGTTTGCTGCCGGCGCCCCGTCAACACAGGAAACCATACGCACATCCTTTAACTTCCGTTTCCTTTCGCCCTGTCACTATACGGCTTATACTTCTACAACGTGTATAGATAATTGAGTTGTGTGGAGGTACGTAGTCAGACTACTTATCTACTTCTCATGTAAATAACTGCACGAAGAAAATTTTATCGTATGGACAGCACTTCGCTTGTGCAAACAGTATGCCTGACGTCATACTGCAACAATAAATCACCACCCAAAGTCCGGTAGTCTGAAAACTCCACTTGGTAAGTTGTCAACAACTGAAATTATGATTTTTTTTTTTGATTTTTTATGAAACAGTCATCATTAAAAAATAGCGTAGCGACAAGATAATACTAGTTTTGGAAACAAACAAAAAAGCAACTGCCCCCAAAAGGGACTAGCTCCCAAGACAATCCACGCATTTGTCCGGCGTTCAACCACTGCGCTACCAGTTCTCTCCCAGATCATAAGCCTAACCACACATTTATAGGCCTAATTATGCCTGGATCCAACCAGTAGAATATGAACAGACTATTGCTGAACCGATTCTGATGCTGGATCGGCCCGGTTGCCAATATATGTGGTATCTGATCGGTAACACCTTTTTTAACTAACTATCGGTACCTCAGGAACCGTTCCAGATTACGACATGCAGTTTGTGGCGTGTTGCTCAGGAAATTACTGTGTATCTTCCTAGCTGTCATTGAACTGTTACATTTTGACGCGCTCCCATCCCACGTGGGACATGGCGCCGTCATTGAACTGTTGGTTACTATTTTAAAAGATTTAATTTTAATGATCATTGGGCTTTTGAAGAAAACCCCACCATTGATAAAAAAAAAATAAAAATTAGGTATTACAGTTTGGATCCCTGTAACTATATCGATAACAATTTTAAAACTGTATCGATATCGGTACTGGATCGGTAAAGCTGGTATCGGCAGACCAAATGCGCTGCACTGAAGCGAAACCTACGCAGTCTGCACTAAACTTAACAATGAACGATTTTTTTTTCTTATTACATCAAGAATGCATGGTTTCATTTCAATGGCCTTTTATCGTTTCATAAGTTCCGACGTTTTTAGATTTTAATTCAATAAATTGTGTGCATATCGCAGTTTCCTTTTCTTCGAATTCCATCTCATTGTCACAAGTGAGAGTCTGTTTTGATGAACGAGTATCAAATGACGCGACACAACAGTGTGATAAAAAAAATAAAATCCCATTTTGTGCCGACACATTTGCAGCAAGTGAGGCGGCCTTTACGAGGAAGGGCCTAAGAGCCTAAAATAGGTCTAAATACGCCAAAAAGGGCGAGAAATAGGCTAAAAAAGGAGCAGAAAAGGGCAAACAGAGAGAGAGCGATTAATACTTACTGTGCCCTTTTAAAAAAAGTTGCCCCTCTCTCGACGGCTTGTACACGCTACGCTACTGAAAATACCAAATATCGCTTCATTCACTTGGTCATAAGGCAACTTATGAATGACGCGTCGCTAGTGTTGTAGTGCGCCTATTATTCGAAGTGTGAGCCTAAGAAAAACTGTTACCGTAGGCTTAAAGGGATATACCTCCCAGCGCCATTTTTCTGGGAGTACGGTCCCAAAGGTGTATTTACTTACCGTTAGTCAATCCCTCGGTAAATATCCGTTTTAAAATATGGCGTCTAGCAGATTTTCTGTTGAATAATTGTAACTTTATTTGCTGCGATCCGCAGTATATGATCCTTTGCGCTCTTGCAATAATCATGACATTTCATCTCTGTGTGCGCATGTACTAATTTTCTAATAATTACCATGAGATCAAAAATCTAAAAGACTAATGCGATAAAAATTAAAATAATTATTCTAATAGATCGGCAAAGCACAATAATTATATGACATTAGTCTAGAAAATAATAAATTGTGCTGTTAAAATACAAGAATCATTCTGGTCTGTGACGACACAATCTTTAACTTGATGCTTTTTCGTGCAATATTCCCAAAGCCAACCGAGGCAGCAGCTATGTTCTTCGCTGCGAGGAACGCAGCTACCACCCCAGCCAACCTTAGCGCTGGTAAATGCGCGGATGGCGATCTCCGCGTGGCTGTTATAAGGCACGCGGAATGTTATAAGGCAGGCTGGGTGTACCTTTAAGCTAAGATGCCAAAGTATCAAAAGTTATCGCGCAGTTCGAGTAAATTTAGGAGAAAAATGAAGCATTACCAGCTGGTCATTTTTTACTGACCTTTTAAGTTTCTTATTGATAAGAATAGAATTTGTTTATTGGGTCTTGGCCCGTAGCCATGCACCCTATTACATTCTCTTATGGATAACTATAGAGCAGTGACACGACGTAGTATTATTGTACATAACTCTATGCTGTAGCCTTAATGGGTTAGCTGCAAGGAGCACTGCAGACAGAAACAGAAGGGCGTCATACTGAAGCCGATGCTGTGAAGAGTGATTTCTTAGACCTAAAACGCGCGATTTTTGTTGTTGGAAAAAACAACATTATTTTAAGCCTAAGAAATCCGCTTTTCCGTTGTTTTTCCCTCCATTTTTATGTAGTGCACCTTGTATTTATGCCCTCCAAAACCCATACTGGTGCCAATATGGCGGCAAATGTCACTGCTCTATACAGCAGCAACAATAAAGCCATATTGGTTATCGAGACTAGCATCTGGAGAGTTAGCTACAAGGGACACTAGATGAAAATGGAGGGAAAAACAACGGCATTTCTAGTGAAGCCAGGGTTTTGAGAGCGGATTTCCTAGGCCTAAAAAAAACGTTGTGTTCTCCAATACCTTAGGTGCGAGATTGTCAAGGAAAATGAAAAGATTCTAACAGCATTGTATTCAGTAAGACGGCCTTCTTTTACCCCTCCATGTAGTTAGCCCAATTAGTTGTCCATGCAGTTAGCCCAATTACTGGCTCCAGCATAGAGTTATACAGAGTTTTATATAATAACCATTACACACGTAAATACAATCAAAGCCAAAGCCAGGGCCCAAATTTCAACAAAACAAACGAACGAAGAAGAATGTAAGACGACATACAGGAATGGACTACTTTCTTGGCTAAATTTTGTCAGTGTTCTTCAGTCACATTGTCTACTTTCCGTTAATCACCCTACTGATGATACATGTATCATTTTTCAAGGTTTTCATTTTAAGCACTTTTCATGCCATGGAATTTCATTATTACTTTCCAGACATTTCCATGTTTTCAAGAACTACCACGAACCCTGAAGGCCTGTACAGCTGTGCTAAGCGCACTAAGACAATTAGTTTTTAAACATTTTCCAGAGAAGTCGTTTAGCCAAGTAGAATGCACCACTCATTAGCTAATGATTATCGTGTGCAAAGATAAAAATGGCAAAAACATTTGACTACATCAGTAAGGTTTCACGTGGACTAAACAGAAAGGCATCTGAAACCTAACAAGAAAGTTTATTTGTGTTCCTCTTGTGTTTTGACCTAGGATCAGCAAAACCTTACCTTACGCATAAAACGAGTTCGGTTTTGTTTTCTAATACATAATTTCATAATACATTATTGTCACAGCTGTATTGAACGCACGATACAAGGTGTTTCGCAGCTGGTGACACTGCCGTTTAGATACACAATTTTGATTTGACCATTTATCGATATTTGGAAGTCCGTACACTAACAATGCATAGATAACCTTGTTTACTATTAAAAAACGCTAAACGTGTAAAATACGGATGTAATCCTTAAAAAACTTGAAGCTCTAAAGGAACAGATGTAATATCTATAATATTACAAAAAGACACGTAAGCCATCAGCGTCGCACTAATACGTGTAAAATGAAGCTCCAGCTTGTATTTTGGGTCGCTGAAGATTCTTTTACACGTATTAGTGCGACGCTGATGGCTTACAAGTCTTTTTCTAATATCTGTTCATTTAGAGCTTTACGTTTTTTAAGGCTTACATCCGTATTTTATACGCTTAAGCGTTTTTTAAAACTAATATCTATTATTTTTTTCTTGTTTCAGCAAGAATAACAAAGAAAAGAATATTGTAATCATCTCAAAATAACTGTCATAAGAAAACCTTTTTAATGCTCAATTTTAAGCTATAAAAACTGAAAATCAGTTATTTGGTTTGATCTCTGGATGACAGCATAATTTCCCCAACAAGGAGATTAACGACAATTGTAGCCACATTAAAATAGCGTTGAAAAAGCCCTAGGCCTTCTTCATAAAACTTGAGCATCGATTCATTGGTTCGATCTTCAGGTGTAGTACTGGGGAGGCGGCAGTGGGGCAGCAATTTTAGCCAGGGGGGCGAACCGCCTAAAGTTCTACTTTTGCACCAACCCCCCCCCCCCCAAAAAAAAAAAGAATAAAATTAAAAAAAAAAGCAGTTGCAATTCTTTCTCACACTTAACGTTCTTAGCTGTTTCTGCACCATTTTTTGGAATGTTTTTAAATCCAGCTGAAAAAATATCGTTTTACAACTCTCACAGTAACGACTAGGCTCCATTCATGTGTCTTCCTGTCGCTGTGAAAGAAACTAACGTAGTTTTCTTAATAAGTAACGAGAATTTTCTTTCTGTATACATTTGATTTTGATCCGATGGTGGGGTGGGGGTGGAGGCAAAAATTAAGGGGGCGAGCGCCCCCTCTCGCCTCCCCCCCCCTTAGCGTCGTCCCTGGTTGCAATTTGCGTTAATCTTGCACTTCGAGTTACAACCCGTGAAATTTGGTAAATAATACAATTCTTTACTTATAAATCGAGCTAGCTATGTAACCCCTCATGGTACCTCCTAAGACCTCTTCCTGCGCCTCCACCACACTCACCCGCATAAGGTTATTGACCAACAAATTCTTGCTGATCGCACTAAAATATGAATTGTTACCCAAGTCATTCTTAGTAGTACAAACCGAGCTACAATTTGTTGGTCATCAGGATCATGGAAAGGACACAGGGAGGCGCTGGGGGGGGGGGGGGGGGGGGTGTATCTCATGGAGTTACGTATGCAGTTCGATTTCTACTGCTACAATGCCGTTTTAAGTACGTTCAGCAAGAATTTGTTGGTCATCGATGCTTGATGGGGTGCACAGGTCGGGGGTGGAATGCTGGGGAGACTTTGGTGGTATTTCATGGCTGGTTCGAAATCTACTGCTAAAATTGACTGTTGTACCACAATGCATGCTTTTAGTACGATCAACAAGAAGTTTTGGGTTATCAGCATCATGGAGCTAGAATTGGGGATTAAATAATACGGATTCAAGCCTATTTACGTTGCATTTTGGACTTAAATGTCAGACTGCCTGAGTGATTCCCCACTCAGGCAGTCTGACATTTAAGTCCAAAAGGCAACGTAAATAGGTTTGCATCCGTATTTATTTAACACTTATCGAGCCCAATTGGCATTCTGTCCCGTTTAAATAGAATTGGGGGGGGGGGGGGAGAAACACTGAGGAGCCTTGGGGGATTTCTACTGCTAACAATAACTTGTGCACCGAATTTCACTCTTTTAGCACCATCTGCAAGAAATTTTTTGGTCAGGCCTCAGTGAGGGACCACAGAGGGGAGGGGGTGCTTTGGAATGCCTTGGGGAGCATCTCGAGGGGTTTCCATAGCTAGTTCGATTTGTACTACTATGAATGACTTGTGTACCAAATTACATGCTTTTAGGTCGATGTGCAATAAATTGTTGGTTAAGCGTCAGGGAGTGGGGGGGGGGGGGGAGGAAACTTTGGGGATATTTCATGGAGGTTCCACGGCTGGTTCGAAGTGTACTGCTAAGAATGACTTGTGTTGTCATAATTCAAGCTCCTGGCTCGATCTTTAATAATTTATTGGTCAAGCGCAAATTCTTGAGGAGGCCTGAATTTATTGCCAATGTTTAAGATTTTAACTTTAACAACTCAGACTAGTGTACGTGGTTTACCCCTTCTAGATCCCAACCATTCTTTGGTTAAATTTATTATTATTATTATCTAGTGTTGCGGGTAGAACTTGGCCCCATGGGACAGGGGACGTAGTGGTCGTTTTAGTGTTATCTTTGTGGTCGTTGAACGGAAGCTTGCCGATGAAGGACGGTAGTATTTAGGCAGCCGCTGACAGCCATAAAGTACAGAATCTGGGCGTAGGTGGGGAAAAAAACATCCACCAAAACTTGCAGAAGATGAAGAGTCTGGTGATGTGGCCACCCAGGCCAGAGCTTCCCTTGGTGTGTTTTTGGTATGAGGTATTGTGAAACAAAAAAGAAGGAACCATACTAGCTCGGACCACGGTATTTTAACCTCTTTCTCGGGAGCAGAAGAACAACACGCCCGATCAGGTCGGACCGTAGGAAGGATCTAGGGAAAGTCGTCCCCTACCCCCAACCCGCCCCCGTTACTTGTAAGGCAATTAGTTGCCGCAGGAGTTGTACATGGTCGGCAAGCAATGCACAAGGAGAAGGGGCAAAGATATGAAGATGAACCGTGCTGAATTAGTGAATGAGTAGTGCTGCGTCTTCTGTTCAATTCCTTGCAAAGGATGATTTGGGGGAGGGAAAACGTGATGACCAGTAAACGAATGATAGTGAAGGATGGAAGGTAGTAAGGGCCGAAAGTCTGGAACTACGGGAGTAATATGATAGTGTGGGATTCAAAGAGAGAGGACAGACAAAATGGTGACCCCCCCCCCATGAAAACCGGAAGTGCGGCCACCTTGGAAGAAAACCATCAATCTGGAAGGTTTTAAGGTCACATCCGGTCCGCCATTTTGGGGTGTACCAAACTGAATTCGGCCATCTTGGGGTGTGTCATATTTAAGGCTGCCATTCTGGATGGTTCTGCATTAAAAGACCGTAACTTCTAAATGTTGGTCTTTGAGCGAAATGGTTCGAAATTCGGCCACCCTTTCGATAACACCATCTGGGGTCCTAACTAACATATGGCCCTCCCAAAACTCGGATACCATCAGTTTTGGAAGTTGGCCCGCCCAATGTTTCAACTTGAACAACCATAATACACAAACCGGCGCAAGGTTCGGCTTTCCCCAGCTGTACCCTACGCATTGCCTACCCAAAATGTGGGAAACCACCATTTTTGGAAGTTGGCCTGCTCCCTTATTTTGACTCGACTAACCGTAACTTTCTAACCATAGGTCCTAGAGCAAAACGGTTCGGAATTTGGCTTTCCCTGGCTGTATCCTACGCGTTGCCCTCGCTATTTACCAGGTGACTGGTGGCTCGCTAACTGTTATTCCTAGACCAAAATGGTTTGAACACCGAGTTTATTCGAGGGTCGACCGATGCATAAGGTTATCGATATCTGCGAAGTGGTTAAACAATGCGGTCAATTAAGAAAACGTTAGTTGCATGAGAGTTACTTCAGCTGTTGTCTTGGGGTGGTATTTGATGAAGTGTATTTGGGTATCATCATTTGTAATAATAATAGTAATAATACAGAGACGATGCACGAGGTATCCACCCACCCAAATTCCCAGGAGGCAGATGTTAAGTGGAAGAAGTACCACCATTATAACAGTTGTTTTTTGCCGCATAAAGGAGGAAACCGGAGTACCTGCAGGGAACCCTCGTGCAATGGGCGGGAAACAACCAGAGAAAAACACGTACATGTACACTTCCCATCACCAGGATCGAACCCGGGCCTATCGAATCTGATGCCCCAATGCTCGCAGCTACCCATGCACCCATCATCATACTGTAAATCATCATATTGTATTGTATTGTATCATCATCATTTTGTAAATCATACTGTGACCCTTTTCTCGTCTTCTATATGCACAGTCTTCATCTTAAGGTCCGGTAAGAGGCTGATTTTGCTAGCTGTTGAGTTTCATCATTTCCGTGATAATGGAGGGCATGTGTCGTTCGATTATGGATAGCCCCAAATGCCCGATTTGCATTTCTGCGGCACTTTTGATGAATGGCTCGAATTGACCTGAATTGTGTTCTGTGTAGCCTCTGTAACGACCCACGGTTGTGGATTCCCATCCTTGCCACGCAAACCTGTCTTCTTTATCTTCGCCTTCTCTAGGCTGTGACTTGGCCTCCACTGCTTGAGTACCGAGTTGTTGATTTTTTTCACGTTGCCGGTAGAAATCTTCCCATTCCGTAGAGTTAAGCCTCAATTCGTTGGTTAATTCTCGGTTGTTAAACATGAGGATCGAACCACCTTTGGGCAGGCTTTGAACGGTAGTAGTGACATATTTACTCAGCGTGAAATGACCATGTTTGGCCTCCAAATAGTGTGCGTATTCAAAGTGGGAAACAGATAGATGCAGAAATAATATGACGGAAATGTTGCTTTATAATACGGAAAAAAATTGCAAAGGCAACAGAGACTGCAGTAGGTGTAGAACCTAATCGGTAGGTAGGACGGGGTGAAATGAGTTAGCATGCGAGTTCAGTGGTGGAGGGTTCGGAAGGATCGGCTTAGTCAGGACAAAATCTGATGGTGGTTCGCGACACCCTGACATTCGCCAGCTTGTTGGCGGTTTTGAGCTCGTGAATCATGTTACTCAGTCGGGTTTCTTTCCCCACCATATTTTCAGCCCGTTCGGTGGCCTTCCGGTAATAGCCAGTTTCGGTTCTCGAAAATAGAGCCAGTCGAATACAACTGGAGCCGACGACCAGTTATCCACGGTCTTGTTGTTTGCGTATGTTTTAACAAGATCATGTACGAGTTAACAAAAGCTTGAGTTCTTGTTGACATAGACACAAATTCATGTTCACCAATACATGATTTCATGTTAACTCAGACATGTTCATGTTAACCCAAACATAAATTCTTGTTGACGTGAACACAATTACTTGTCTAATTCAACACATTTTTCTCCCTGTGTCTAACCCAACGTGCGTCTGTACCTTCCTCTTCTCAGTAGTTTGATCTTGTCTATCGTTGGAAATCCGCATGGGTCTGAGTTCCAGCGCTCACTGAACATTTCCCAAAACTCCTCGAAACTCATGTCACATACTATGTTAGAGTCCAAGAAGGTACGGTCAAGAGGCGGGGATATGGCCAACAGGGAAAATGACGAGTGACAACCGGAAATGATGTACTATATCAACCATGACATCATGCATTCTAGAAAATTTCTAGCTCATTCTAGAACATTCTATTGACCACGTGATTTCCGGTTGTGATGTCATTTCTGGTTTAACTACTATAAAAGCTAAGACCTTTTCCCACTCTTTCTCTCTTTTTAGTTTGGATTTTGTTCAAAGAAGACCTCCACGATGCCTGTTCTGGAAGGTTCGAAAATGTCTACTCCTCTGAGAAAGAAGTCCTGTTTTACCTGCTTCTACTGCGAAGAGGTCTTCTCCTCCCAGTTCCAGCTGTGTAACCACCTGCGTTCTAGATACTCGTCTGATAACGAAAAATGTGCGTGTTGTTTTTCCGCTGAACTGGCCAATTTTCTAAGGAATTGTTCGTGTATGTCACGATTGCAAGGGCTCCGCCACCAACAGTACGATATTCCCGTGACGAAAGAGTATGTTGCCAGAGACATAAATTTCTTCTCTCAGTGGGTTTGGCCCTGCAAAAATTGGTGATCGTCTGCTTGGACCAGTTTGTCATCTGCTTCGGTGTAGATTTCATCCGAGAGATAACCGCAATTCAGGCGGGTTTCAGGTCGCACTACTCCGAAGTTTACAACTGCAATGGTATTACGGCCCCAGTTGGACTGAGTGTTCAACAAGATACAGAGGTCCATAGACGCTTTTCCCAAACGAGGGAGTGGTTGGGTAATTTTCCATGTCGATTAACTTATCATCAGGGTGGCAAAGTACCAACCCCCCTGTGCTTCATCCTACATCCCTCTCCCACAGGGTCTTAAAGGTAAGGCAAGTGCGTTGGTCAACATACAAAATTTAAACGACTAGAATTGTTTTCTGTACTCTGTACTGGCCACGGGTTTGGAGCTGACCAGCACTAACCTGGAAGATTACAACGAATTGGAGTACGTGCTCGACACGCTGTCCTACCCGATGATGCTTGAGCAAATTTATAAATTCAAGTGCTCGAACAACCTGTCGATCAATGTCGTAGGTTACAGCCCCAAAGAAGATTTGCATCCGCTTTGCATCTCGAAAAACTTGGCCGGATGCCCCATAGATCTTCTCTTGCTGACAGTGGAGCTTAACGAATTAGAAGTCTTGAACACCCATTACTGCACCATTAGAGATGTCGCAAAATTTCTTCATTACTGAGGCTCAGGCTTGAACGCTAAATTTTACTATAGAGAGAATCCGTTAGAATTAACCCCGCACAATCACTAAAATAAAAAAAAAATCCGGTGAAAACTTCCTCGGCTTCCATAATTACAACTAAGGCTGTACCGATACCAAGCTGCCGAGCCGATTCTTGGTGAGCAGAGCATGATTGGCAATCTCGGTATACCTAGCAATTACGTCCATTTAACCTAGCCGAGCAGCGCGGCTCGCGTTTAGTCTTGATGCAAGATCCTGTGACCACTGGACCTTGAACACGAGCTTCATTTTGGCGGTATCCAGTCAATGATTATGATCTATGCATGTTCCTGCTGCACGAAGGTTGAAGGACTACCACAGAATTCAATACATCAACTAAACGTGCAGGTAATTCGTGCAGATTAACTACTTTTTTTATGCTTTTTCGGACATTTGCTTTCATATTACGTTTGATAACTGCAGCAGTGCATTATATCACTAAGCTCTTTTTTAGGCTAACGTGCACATGGTTGCTAGTTTAGTACCAGTGGAAGTATTGTTACACTATTACGCTCATCTCTGAAACCTGAAAAAAGTAAAGAAACTTACCTTCTTCAAGAAAAACCTCAGAGTTTTAGTGTCACCAACACTAATTTTATTGTTTTCAATGGTCAATTGTTAAAACTTTTATTAGTTCAAAATTGACTTACATCATAAGAAAATTACTTGTTTTGTTATGATAACGGTTGTTAATGCACGCTGATTAGCCATACCAGATATGTAAATACGGCATGAATTACAGTATGTGAATCTAATTGTAGCCTATTGTTGCTGCTACGCCAGGCTGTTTTAGTGAAAAGAATCGTTCTATCTAGAAGCCTGCTTCGCATTTAGCGAGTGCTGATTACAGGGATGCTGCCAGTGTGAAAAATGTGAAAATTTGCCTGTGGTAAATTAAAAGAGGAAAATGTAAAAAATCACGAGTGTTGTGTGAAAAATACAGCAAAACGCACTATTGAAGTTAAAGACAATCTAATTATCCGTCTTCATTTTGGGCCCAGAATGACGTAGGCATGTATGTTGTTAAAACACGAAAAAAAAAATTGGTTGTTTTTTTTTTACCAGAATTGCTTTGAATTCGCTTTCGCTCTCTTTACTGATATTACAGAGAAATTACAATGGTTACTGGAAAAGAAAAAAATGTATTAAAGAATTGTGAAACTGGTGTGTATTTGAAAACAAAGAAATAGTGATACAAAAATGAAAAGTAGGGATGTGAAAAAAATGAAAAACGGGTATGTGAAAATTGTGTAAAAAATTTAAAGTTGGAATGTGAGAAAATGTGAAAAAAGCTGGTACTCCCGGCAGCACTCTGTTATTAATAAAGATGCTTGGTTCTGCTCGGCATCACTGATTGGCTCGGTTCTACTCGGTGAACCAAGCATTTTTTGAACGCTTGTCTCGGTATCAGCTAGGCAGAAAAAAATGTGCTCAGTACAGCCTTAAACAACTGTCCAACTGTCAAATCCCCTTCCCTCACATCATTTATGCCGACTTTGAGTTTTTCCTTCACCCTATTCATACAGTTCAACCCGACTCTTCCACGATTTTAACCACCAAGATTCAACTACACACTCCGTTAAGTTTTGGCTATGTCGTGGTGGGAAAGAATGGTGAAAGCCTTTATCCACTTGGGGGAATACTCGGTCGAATTGTTTTATGAATGCATGGTGAAAGAGGCCAAAGATTACGCCACTCTGCTCAAAGACACTAAGCCCTCATACTCATCCAGGCAGAAGAATTCGCGTTCAACCTTGCCAAAATATGCTATAACTGCAGCCAGCCCTTCACCTGCACACCAGGGCAGAAGATAGATGGGCCTAAGGTTAGGGACCACTGTCACCTCTCCGGGAAGTACAGGGCTGCCACCTATCCAAAATGCAATTTAGGCACCCAAGAACAGAGGACTATCCTGGTCGTCTTACACAACCTAGAGGGTACAACATGTATCTCCTAGTTACCGCCATCCACACATTTCCAGGGACGGTAGTTATCGGTCAGAATGCAGGACGGTTCCAGAGCATGACGGTCAAGACCTGGGTGAGTGGGTCAATATTCGGCGAGTGGGGGTCAATATTTATCGACAGCCTCAATGTTTTGAAAGCTTCGCTTGACACTCTGGTTGAAAACCGCAGAAACGGTGGCATCGGGTTTCCAATACTCGAGGCTGCCTTGGACTCTGAACTAAAATCTAGTTGGTTTAGTACTGTGACGACTTGCGAGAATAACCTGAATCACCTGACACGGAAGGGTGACTATCCGTACGAGTATGTGAGTGACATGTCCTTTTTTTGACCAGGAAGCTTTGCCCCGACGGAAGCGTTTTTCTCCCAACTGAAAGATGCGGAGTTAATGCTGGAAGTCTACACTCACAGTTTAGTTCTTTGTCACATCCAAAGGGTCCTTGCTTTCATCCAGAGGCCATGGATGAGGGACTATATCGATTTCAACACCGAGAAAAGGCAGCAGGCAACTTTTCCATTCGAAAAGGAATATTTCAAGCTGCTAAACAATTCGGTTTTAGGTAAGACGATGGAGAATAAGCAGAACCGGCTTAACGTAAAACTGTGTACCAACTCTATGACAGTAGTGAAATACAAGTCTCAACCCTACACGAAATCATTCAGGATCCTGAACGAAAACATCACTCAGCTCAACCGGCGCACTCGAAGCATTACGTGGGATCTGCCAACATACTCCAGATTCTCCATAGTGAAACTTTCAAAATTGGCCATGTTCGAGTTTCATTACAGGTACATTTGACCGAATGTACATTCGACCCATTCGAATGTACATTCGACCCTTTGAGCTAAACCCCTTTCACGGGTACAGATAGCCTTTGTTAAGAAATCAAGATAGATGGATGACGTATACAAGGATATGCCCCAGGATCGCGATCGCTTCGACACGAGCAACTACCCACCCAAGCACGACCTTTTCTCCACATTGAACAAGCAGCTACTGGGGATGATGCAGGATAAGATAATCCCATTGCAGAGTTCATCGGGCTGTGGTCTATCAATGTGCGCCAACAACACCCAGGGATAATCTATAATGAAGAAGGCGAAAGAGATACAGTCGTTCCTCTTTAAAAAACAGTTAAGCTTCGATGATTACAAGTATGCCCTGAAGTTGTCAGTCCTCATGCATAAGGGGACCTGGACTAAGATCGCCAGTGTTGGGCATGAAATGAACATGGTTCGCGTTTCCAAATGCCTCCTCTTGCCGTACGATGACAAGCAATCATAGTAGATGACAGTGAGAACACGCTCGCCATTGGTCACCATCGCACAGGCTCTTGGGTGGAGTACGATAATAACGACGATTTCGATTCGGACATGGACATGATCAGCGACGAGGAGGGGGAAGAAAAAGCCTGCATCGCTTGTGAAGCGTTGAAATCTAGACAGGTGAATGAGGCGAAGAAGATCGCCGAAAACAAGAAAGTGGCTCGCAGACTCGGGCCGTTGCAGAATCTGCAAAGAAGACTCCATGATCCAGTTGCGTGGGAAGAAGGGGGGTGGGATTGAGGCTTAATGGCACATTGACAGCTTGGTCATTAGTGCCAACCTCCGTCACAGAAGAGATGGGTGGCCATGACGGAGACGGAAAGGCAGGAGAAAAGAGTGCACGTTGCTATGCAGGAACTGGAGCGGTATCACGAGTCAGGAGGACCACGATGCAAGACTGAGAAGTGCAAGGCTATGTCATAGAAGGAGAAGGTGGAGGCGAGAGACAGAGATGTCGCGGCAAAGAGAGTTCGTCATGCAGCTGAAAAGAGAAGAGGCCATCAAATCCCATAATTTTCCTAACCTTTCCCCTCATCTCCCTGAAGGTGATATCATTTTGTAAATATTGAGTGATAGCTGGACTGAGGTTAACTAACTCTTGAAGAGTAGAAATTTCTAATACATCCATGATCCCAGTTTCAACCTAATTAGCCCACTTTGTATCACTAAATTTAAAGGAATTAGCAACGATTTTACAATAAGGGGTTACATCTGTTTCCTACACGACCGGCTATACCATAGGAGTACTTCGGTGTCCGGTAGGCGGTCGTGACCCTATCCTAATCCCATCCAATCCTAAAGCTAATCCCATCCCATCTCACCCCTCCAATTAACTGTAGCCTTGACGTAGCGGAGGGGCAGTAGCCAATCGTACGAGGGGAAGCCAGTAGCAGTTAAAAATAAATGAACTTAGTGGCACTCACCCGACTGACGGGCCAACTTCCAAAAATGGTTATACCCGAATTTTGGCAGGGCCATGTGTTAGTTTGAATCTTAGGTTTGGTTACGGAAAAGATGGCCAAATTTCGAATCGTTTTACTCTAGGACCATTATTTTAGAAGTTACGGCCATTTTAAGGAATTTCGGAAAACGAAACTGAAATAGGTTTAGGTCGCAAGCTGGAGGAAGCCTGAAATCGATCACTGCAAAAGACGACCGAAGGCGAAGGACAACAAACGACTGGTAAATCAGCACTAGGGAATGACCCAGTGAACAAAAGAACGAGTTTCTCTTCATGGTTGTCAGGGATAGTCTTATAGGGACGCCATAGCATACGGTCTTAGAGGCTAACCAGAAGCTGCCAGAGGGTCGGCTGGTCCAGGCGGGCCAAAGGCTGCAAAAAAAACAGCTAGGAACGATCGGTGAAGTGACCACTGCAGGAGAGCAGTTGCTGGGTCAAGAGAACAAATCGACCTCAGTGATGACCGTTGGTAGAGTCCATGAAGTCGAGATCCAGGTCAAGGAAGAAGACGGCCGTGGATTGGCCGAAGCTTAAATCCGACCGCAGGCAGTGACCAAGGGGCACAGTCCAGAAGTGGCGTGGTCTCGCCAGATCCAATGTTTCCAGGGAGAAACAGTGAGCAGCCACGCGGCCCTAGAAAGAAAGATGAAGCAAGGTCTAGCGCCACCGCTTTATAGGAGGGGTGCGTCACGCATGCACTGTAGGACAGGCTACCAAACTAGGCAGAGAGGCCAACAAGTTTTCTCTAGGGAATATTCTGCATAGGAGGAATGAATGCAATAAAGAACAGGTAATGTAAGTTTTTTGTCGGCATATAAAAAATGTGTTTTCACAATAATAGCTATGTTACTGGGAGATGATTTGGAGAAAGTTTTTCTTTTCTTCTCTCTGTGAATTGGGAATATTAAGACCTTCCAACAACCACACTGACTTCCTTTTGAAATTCCATAATTATGTAACTGTTGGTTGTGAGATTCGAAACAGCATTCAGTTGGTTTGGACACGAAGACGCTAACCACCGGGCTGTGCTTGCCCACTATGCTCGAGGTCCCTACTAACCCCTCACATAGCTTGGGCACACATTTTAACTCTGTTTTTTCGATTGTTGAGTATTTTTAACCCCTTCAACTCTTAGCGTGTGTTCGCAGAGGTATTTTTAAGTCCTGCATAGTTCGATGATGAGATTCTTTTGTTTCTTATGTGAAACCTCCAATAACTTGGCAGTTCTTTGCTAGCTTCATTTGGGTATCGAGGCAACCCTCACGGAGCTTGCTTTTCGTTGCTGGACTTAAAGGGTAATTACATCCATTTTGACATGCATGTTTTACTTTTGGTTCACTTACACAATAAATAAATACAAGAATTGCGGTAAGAATACGTTACGTACGTCTGATACAACAATTTAATTAATGCATCACCAAAACACGTAATAAGTACCACTATTGTTTCGCGCGGAACAACCGAAATTAATGCCGAGAGATGGAGCTGTTCTGTTTCGACTCAGCCGAAAGGAAGGCCACTGAGATATCTGTGTTGGCTGTGAGTAGCTCAAGTGTCTGACGGCCTTAGCTACTGGCCACCTAACGCCGTCAGACACTTGAGCTACTGACAGCCAACACAGCTATCTCAGTGGGCTTCTATTCTGCTGAGTCGAAACAGAACAGTGGCTCAATCTGGTGGCTGAGTCAGCTCCATCTCTCGGCATTAATTTCGGTTGTACCGTATGAAAAAATGGCAGTACCCACTACGTGTTTTGGTGATCCAGTAATTGAATTGTTGTATCGGACGTATTCTTACCGCAATTATTGTGTTTATTGTGTAATCGATCCAAAAGTATACCATGCATGTCAAAATGGATGTAAATGCCCTTTAAATAAGAAAACAAAATATACGAGTTTACAACGAAAAAATAGCTCCATGAGGGCTGTCTGGGATCGAGTGAAGCAAGCGAAGCACTACCAAGTTATTAAAGGTTTGGCGAGTGAAGCGAGATGATCTGCGATGGAATCTTGCCATCGAACTGTGAACTGTACAAATGCAGGACTTAAAAAAAAAACCCTACGAGCATATGTTAAGAGTTGAAAAGATTTAAAATACTTGAATTTCCTATCGTGGTAGCTTGGTTGGCAAAAGCTTTGGCATATAGATGTAAATAGGCTCTGATGTTAAATCGAGTTAGGCCTTTGTTATTAACAGTTTACTAGCAACTTGAAAACATGAGGTCTTTACGTAAGTTTTTTAAAAAATGAGTTGACATACTTTCAAGACTTCACTATTCTTTCTGTACTCGTAATAACATTGTCTAACTCATATTATTTTATTTTCTGTATTTATTTAGGAGCTCTTCAAAGCTCTCAAGAAGTCTCATGATACCGAAGATGAAGATTGGTCATCTCTTGCTTCCACGGTTTGCCATATTTGCATTAACTGCAATAACGATGTCAAATGTTGTGCAATCTCTCGTATTACCAAATCCTATGAAATGTGTGAAGGATTATGAAGGAAAGCAGCAGTGCATCATACCTAAAATGGACGCATCCAGTATTACGGATTTCAGCTTGCAACAGATGATTCCGGAAGAGACAGAAGATTTAACAATATTTTGTACATCTACAGAAGTCAACTCTCTCAGTGAGTCGGCTTTGCAACGACTTCTGTTGCTTCGTAAGTTGATGTTTTGGAACTGTATATTTGAACACTTCCCCGCTGAAAGTCTGCAAGCTGTATCGAATCTCACGTCTTTAACTTTTCACACTTCAACGGTCGACTCTAACATGGATGATTTAAACAGCACGAAAAATCGTATTCGTAATTATTCTGCAGGTCTTCTATGTTCCCTGCCTCTGTTAACAGATCTAGCCATTACTGGATACAGGATTCGGTGGATAAATGAAACATTACCGTGTTCGACATCGAAATGCTGTCAACGCATATTAATGCTTAACTTGACAGGAAATTATCTTGATATAATCGAAAAAACTATGTTCAAAGGCCTAGAAAGTATGAAGATTCTAGATCTGACCAATAATCAAATTAAACATTTACCACGTGATGTCTTTCGCAGAATGAAAGCTTTGAAGAAAGTGATTTTGACTGGTAACGATTTACAAACATTGTCGATTCAGTTATTTAAAGTAAATCCACAGTTAACAGACGTAGAATTTCTGCATGGCGATGGACCAGATTTTCAAACAGTCCCAAGCTATTGGACAGTATACAACCGAGAAGTAGAAATCTCTTACAGGCAATGCTCCATATACACTGGTTTAAACAGTACAAATCTAGACTTTCTTACAAAACTTAGATCCTTGGATATGTGTGTTCCATTCAAGAAGTATTTAAATGAAAATGTCGTACGAAGTTGCACAAACCTGCGTCACCTGTCCTTGCAATATGTCAGCAGCCAAATCTCGGGGCCATCGTATCCATTGTCGACAGATACGCCACCGTTCGTCGAATTGGTGCTGAGAGAAATAATTAATTTGACAAAACTCTCCTTGGAATATGATGGCATGATCCTCTACCCAAATATGTTTAAAAATTTAGGCAATCTACGTCATCTAGCTATTCATGGTTTACTACCAAGTTACAATCTATCGGCTGATGTTTTTTCTGGTTTGCAGAAATTGCAGTTTCTAAAAATCTCCTGCAGCAAGAGAATTTTTACCCGAGAACATTTCTGGGATCCACACGTTCTTCAACGAGTTCCACAAATTAAAGTCTTGCACGTTTATTTTTGTCTGTTCAGCTTGTCGCTGGAAAATGCACATAACCTGGAAATCTATGGACAAAAACATGTTAAGCATTTGTTTAATGTTCCAGTCTACTTATGCAATAGACATGGTTCAGCAAGCTTAGGGAAAATTTATTTGCAGTTTAACCGAATTCTTTACCTAAGACAAAACGACTTTCAGATGTGTACAAATCTTTCAGTTTTAGACCTTAGCAATAATGCAATAAGGTCATTTTACGATGACAGCATCGTGGATGCATCAGCAGAAACTTTAAACGCAACCACCAGCCCATTTTTTCCACTAAAAAATTTAGCGGATTTAGTGTTACACCACAACGGTATTACAGAGTTTGATTTCTTTCTAATACCTAAATACCTGATCAATTTAGACTTACGGTTTAACGGCATTTCCTTTTTGACAGACGTAAACAACGTTGGCCACAGTCTTCAACTTCAAGTTCTCAAGCTGAGTAGTAACCAGATAATCTACTACGCGCCCAGTACCTTCCCTCCATCATTGAGACAAATATGTATGGGGAGAGATAGCGAAGACAAATACAACAAAAGGGTGCCATCCATCAGCATCGATTTGGAATCATTTACAAATTTAAAGAACCTAGACGTTGTCCTGCTAAAGCATGAAAAAGAAGTAAAACTGACTGGGATTATAAAGCCTTCTAAGCAGAATACATACTTTCATGTGCAGCGTTGGTGTAAAGACAGTAAAATTCACCAACTTTGTCCTGTTTATCTTAACACAATTAAATCCCAAACCCAATATTTTATTAGCGAATTTCATATCATCCCATACTACGATAACTCAACGACCCAACATCTTTACTGCAAATACTTCAACAAGTATACATGTTTTGGCAACGACTGCGGAGCACAAACTAGACCAAATGATATTAATGGTAGTTCAGTGAAAGTTATGGATTGCAGCAAAACACAATTCCAGGAGTTTCCACGGGAGTTTCCAAAGGACCTGTTAGTTGATCATCTCTTCTTAGACGGCAATAATTTTAGTACAATTCCGTCGTTTTCTTTGATGACGTTGAACCAGACTATAAAAGTTCTATTCCTGAACAACAGTCAAATCAATGTTATCGATGACTTTGCTTTCGCTGGCCAGGGTGGTCTGCAAGAAGTTCACTTAGAAGATAACTATATAGTGAACATCCCTGAAAATATGATGCCTCGTTCTCCTCTTCAATTCCTTTACTTGCAGAACAACAGAATTGTTCAAGTTGGAGATCTGAGACGATTTTTGATCCACTCTTTACAAGAACTGCATTTGGAAAACAACAGGCTCCGCAAACTCCCTAAAGTATGTCCTGCGGTAGGTGAATCAGGTGAAATTGACCTCTCGCAAGAAATTTACCTGCAAAATAATTACATCAAAACTATTTACATGGGTGACTTGGCTACTTGTAGTAACCCTAATGTCTTTATTCTCAGGAATAACTCCATCAAGACAGTTGAGAGTGATCACAGTAGGTTTAATTTAATGGGTTCGGGAGCTATACGCATTACACCACAGACCGCAGAATTGAAAATTCTAGACCTGAGCGCAAACAACATACGAGAAGTGTCTGAATCTTTCAAATCAGCAGTAACAGGAGTTTTGTATGGAAGAATAGGGATAATAGGGGACGTCACACAGCTAAGTGCAAAAGGTATTCTTGTACCTGTATTGTCCATATTCAACCTGAATCTCAGTAAAAATTCTATTAAGCGTGTCGAGCCACTCGCCTCTGAGCATTTGCAACGGCTGCGACGCCTTTACTTAAATGATAATTTGCTGACTGAACTGCATGGGGAAGAGTTTGTCACTGTCACTAATAAGACTGATCTCAAAATTCTGAGCCTTGCTAACAACAATATTCACAGTATGCATAAGGGTACCTTCAGGCACATGGTCAAACTGCAGATTTTGGATCTGTCCAGAAACAAAATAGCTACGTTGAATGCAACGATATTTGACAGACTTATCCACCTGAAACGACTATTTCTTGCCTTCAATGAACTTAAAGTCTTACGTACAGAATTCGACCACCTCCTAGAATTGGAAGAATTGCTGCTGAATGATAATTTACTGTCGAGTTTGAAGATGGTGACCTTCCAGAATTTACGACAATTGAAAATACTTCATTTGCATAACAACAAACTGGTGTCACCAGAAGTCTGGAAACTACCAACATCCATCAAGATCCTGACTTTATTTAACAATTTACTGATTTGTGACTGTCAGTTTATGCCAACATTTCTAAAGTGGCTGAACACCATCAGGCAAGAAAATGCCAGAAGCATTCAAGTGAACAGTTGCGTACTGCATGAACAACGGATTCCTCTTCCAGACGTAGATAATTCACTGTGCCACATTTCCTATGAATCAATCTTGGGTGGCTGCCTGGGTGTTTTAACATTTTTGTTCCTTGTAGTTTGCATTTTGTATTACAAGCGTTTAGAAATCCAAGTACGGCTCTACTCTCGTTACGGAGTCCGAATTTTTTACCAAAAAGAAGAAATTGAGAAAAGATATGACGTCTTTGTAGCGTACTCATCGGAAGATGAAGAATTCGTCGTCAACGATTTGTTAGAAGGATTAAGAGATTACAGGGTTTGCATCCATTTCAAAGACTTTCCACCAGGAGCTTACATAACGGAATCCATTGCGGAAGCTGTAGAAAACAGCTGTCGCACTTTGCTTGTGTTTACTCCTCGCTTTTTGTCGAGTCCCTGGTGCAAATACGAATTCAAAATGGCACACAACAAAACGCTGCTAGATAAGTGTTGCCGACTAATTCTTTTACTTATCGAAGATGTTGATGAAAATCGTTTGGATCAGGAACAGAAGGCTTATTTACGCACTAACACTTACATAAAATGGAACGACACGCTCTTCTGGGAAAAACTGAAGTTTGCCTTACCAAATGCCCGTGGTGAGATCCCAGAATCAAAACATCGCATGCTGTTTGAGTTGTCAGAGTAAAAAAATAAGTTGTAAAAAAAAAGAGTAAAAAGAGTAAAAAAAAAAAAAATAGAATTAAAATTTCTATTTTTATTTGCGGCTATTAGTGTTTTACAATTAATTTTATAACTACAGGAAAAAAAAACCTGGAACCCAGTTTACCAAGTACTGCCGTATTAATAATGGCGAAACCTGATGCTGGTCATTGGATTAGCTGTTTAGCATTAATGATACGAAACCAAGTCTACTCTGAGAAGCTGAGTGTCTACGACTAACGTAGAGTGAGCCATTAATTTGGTCGTATTAATAACATCAATCGACTCAATAAGGCCTTATCCTGGGCAGCAGCAGCTTTTGACCCGACCTCGGGAGGTAATACTAATTAAAATATGAGAAACAATTTTCCCTTCCCACTAGTTTGTTTTGGTTAACGATTACCATTGTGGGGTAAGTCTGGAGAACAACCCTATTTGTACCATTGTATGTTTTATAAAAAAAAAATGTTTCTAATGCCATGAAAATGTACATTACCTGATCTTTTAGTATTCTCCTTCTCTCAATGCTATTAGTACTAGAAATTCGAGTTCTGGAGTTCTTCACGCATCGCTACCCACTGCGCATCCTACTGCACAGCCCCTGGCTATATAACCCTTGGTCGGCGATAAATGCTTCATCTTTTATTCTCTATGCTCCAACAACGTCGGAAGTGCTGTGTTCTGCTCCTCTGCTACGGTCCACGAGTGCCTTATGATGACTCGTGTAAAGGGTGCGCCTCGAGAACCCTTGGCCAGAATGGCCATCCCGCCACCCTCTGCCGAATTGTCACAGGTTGCACCTATCCTGCCCGATTTCTCTACCCATTCCGCGGCTTGTCTGCATTTGCCTGAGGATAGCGCTCTGTCTCCTACGGTTCCCTTCATGTTCCTCCATCAACTGGTTCCATTGTTGTTCCCGGTCCTACACCTGATACTACCCCAACGTCTCTGCTTCAGTGCGGTCAGGCTCGTTCCACTGTTGAACTACGGTCTCCTCAGGACAAACTCGTCCTTCCAGGCCACGGAGGTCTACGCATGCCTCAAGTTCCAGGTAAAAGTAAGCAAGGAAGGCTGCTCCCAAGCAGTCAACTTCGAGACTCATTGGCAGTCCTCTGAACCTTTTTTTCCGGTCTTCCAGAAACTCAGTGACTTCCCTGTCCTTCGTCGTCGAACACCATAGTGAACCTTTATCCAAGGAACGCATTCATGAGTTAATGAAGTCTGCACTACGTTCCTTTAAACGAAAGCAACCAGTCCCGGTCCAGGTCCGTCTTCATACACTGAAGACTGAATCATCTCAGCTGCCAAGAAAGCAAGGTCGTCTCCTTCAGCAACATTTGGATTCCTTGGCCCTCCAACATGTTTTGTCCCCGTGCCCATCTCGACAACTCTCCCCGGTCCCCTCTGACAGCTCCGACTCTTCCAACAACATCATCTGTGTCTCGGTGGCTTATGGTGATCCTCCTTCACGGCATGCACACTTCGAGCATCTTTACCAAGAGGAGCCGGACCCCTCTGACATTCTGCTTCAAGATCTACTAAAAACTGTGGAAAAGATTATGCACTGCTTCCTATACAAGCCCACTCAACAAGCATCTGAGCCCAGTCCGATCTCGACGGGTTATGGTTTCGGACTTCGCGATCCCCTCCCACGACAACACCCAGTTATTGGCCAATCCACGACGTTGCTTACCGCCTTATTACAGAGGGGAGGCATTCTTCTCTGCAACAGTGCCCCATTGGAACTCAACAAAGACAATTTCCCTCCTCCTTCATGCCATGAGTCTGTATTTTTTCGGCCAACAGGTGATGGCACTGCCAATCCCAAGAACTTTGACACCTATCTCCAGTCCAAGTTCTGCATGGCTGATGTCAAGATGGACTTCAGACCTCCCTGTTCCTCCGTTCGAGGCATCGGTCCCCTCCTCTGTCCTTTGCGACAACAACCGTCTGCTTCGCTTGGGTCTTCAGGCGGCTTCCCAGGACGATGTCCTTAATAAAGCTGTCAACAGACTTTGTGAAAAGCTGTCTGCCGATCCTCCGCCCAAAGACAGAAAGGGCCTTGCCTACCTTATCAGTAGGTATTCTGCAAGGCTTGTTTTGCTACGTACCATTCCATGAATTGGTTCACTCGAGCCCTTTTTTCTCTACTTTTTTTACTTTGAGACGTTGTCCTCAACATTGCTTCCAATCACCACGCTTCCACTCGTTATGTTCTTCGGAATCAACCAAACCACGAATCTGACACTTTGTTTAGAGGTCTTATCCCCAAATTGGCCCCTCACCTAGACATAATTCGCAAACCAAAGTCAGTCTCACTGAAACGCTCTCATCACTCTCGAGCCCCTAATTACCAGAACCATGGCGATTCCAAAGAGTTCTGAGCCCCGTGTCCCACACTGCAGATGGACGGACCTCCACGTTCACCACACTGACAGGACAGATCCCCCTTTCGAGTCCAGAGCCAGGAGAGTGGGTGTGGTCGTCCTTCTGGCCAAAGCGCAACATCCGATTGATGTAACCACACGCTTCACCCGGACCAAAGCAGCGTTTTCGATCCAACTTCTGTTGGTTACCACTTGCCCCTTACAATTGTGGGGTAGTCTGCGCCTTTTCCTCCCATTGTAGCAGGAGTTGACCAACAACTCCTCTGTCTTTTCTATTATTTCTCAAGGTTTCCATCCTGTTTTTCTCCACCCGCCACCTCTTCGACCCCCTCCCTGGGACGAGGCAACAAGACCCTCGGTGACATCTCTTTCAAAATTTCCAACCTGTTAGCAAAGTGACAAGCTTGCTAAACGAGTTGCTCCCAATCCAGGGTGGCTAGAGTTTTACAGTCGTATTATTCCCAAGAAAACTAAGAGCTTCTGACTTATGTTCAACCTTCAGCCCTTAAATCGTTACATTGCCAA
>JAHWFP010271261.1:36500-59537 GCA_023313725.1 Lithobius niger
ACAAAAACAAAATTTTATTTGATGGGAAAAAAATTCTATTCGATGGAAAAAAATTATGTCTGATAGGACAACATTTCTATCTGTTGGGAAAATCAGATTTTCTATCTGACAGTATTTCTATCCCATGGGATTTTCGATCATTTCGATCTGATGTGGTTTTCGATCTGACGGGAGGACCACAGCCGTCAAATTTCTGTTTGGATTAAAAGCATGGCAATAAGAGGGGCCGCGTATACTGCTCCGTCCTGCTCCGTGACGACCCGTTGGTTGACGGACGGATTGTCGAGGCAGAATCCTTTCAGTCAAAAACTGATCGCATCGGAGAAGTCTTCGCACCTGTCGTAAAGCTTGTAGCACACTGCTCCGTCCCATCCCGTTCTGACGACTGATGGCAAAGGATGGCCCAGCGCACATTGTTTCCGTTTCTAACCACTTCAGTTGGCTTCGCCGAGCTGAGCTTTTCAATTTGATCGCGTCCAAATTGACAATGCAAATAAAGAAGGACTTGTAGTAACCGCAAGTAGGAAATTAAATAGAAAGTCATAGTAAATTAGGTATTAATTCTTTACGCTTGGGCATGACGACATTTAGGTTCAGAAATCAACTGAAATAGGTTCGCATCTGTACTTAGCAGAGAAAAAGACGTTGTGCGCAGGCGCGTGTCGCGTGTCACAGGTGCGCGCAGGCCGTTGACTGACGGCAGGTGCATACTTTTCTCCGATGCGATCAGTGTTTGACTGAAAGGAATCTGCCTCAATAACCCGTCCGTCAGCTGACGGGTCGTAATGGAACGGGACGGAGAAGTATGTGCGGCTCCTCTAATTCACATCCTTATAATCCAAACAGAAATTTGACGCCCTGCAACGTGATTGACGGAGCAGGACGGTACGGAAAAATGTGCTACAAGCTTGAGTCGATGGCCGTCATTGTCTGTCACGTGCCTGCGCACAACGCCTTTTCCATACTAAATACAGATGTGAACCTATTTCTCTTGTCTTCTGGACTTAAATGCCATCATGCCCGTGTGTAAAAAAATAATTTACTACGACTTTCTATTTAATTATCTACTTAAGGTCACTACAAGTCTTCATCATTTGCATTGCCAATTTGGGCGCGATGAAATTTAAAAGCTCAGCAGAGCCGAATGAAACTGTTGGCGACGGAAGCAATGTGAGCTGGACCATCCGTTGCCGTCAGAACGGAACGGAACAGAACGGAGAAGTTCAAGAAGTAGCAGTTCTGTCACGTTACGGCGTAGGCTGTCAAATTTCTGTTTGTATTAAAAGCATGACATTAGAGGGAGCGCGTATACCTGCTGCGTCCCGTTCCGTAACGACACGTCGGCTGACGAACGGGATTGTTGAGGCAGAATCCTTTCAGTAAAAAAACTGACGCGTCGTAAAAGTGTATGCACCTGCCGTCTGTCGACGGCCGTCTTCGTCCGTCACGCACATGCGCGCAATGCCTTTACCCTACTACATACAGATGTAAACCTATTTCAGTTGCCTTCTGTAGTTAAATGTCATCACGCCCGAGCGTAAAGAGTTAATACTTAATTTACTACGACTTCCTATGTAATTACTTAAGCCCTTCTGTAAGTCCTTCTTAAGTGCCTACTTAAGGCCACCACAAGCTCTTCTTAATTTGCATTGCCAATTTGGGCGCGATCTAATTTAAAAGCTCGGCTTAGCCACCTGAAATGGTTAGCGACTGAAGCAAAGTGCTCTGGGCCATCCGTTGCCATCAGTCGTCGGAATGGGACGGAACGGAATGTAGTAGTGTGATACAAGCTTAACGTATACGAATGACATTCATTGCTGCTGATGTTGCTAAACAAAACCTATAAGTTAAAAATAATGCGTAAACTTTAACTCTGCACTATTAAAATTTATGGTAACTTACGTTTCAAGATGCTGGTTTAAGACTGAAGCATCTTCTCCGTTACGAGTCGCATAAAACAAACATTGAGCTATGAAGCTGCATTACTTCATGGTAAAAGAAGATGGCAAGACAGACAACAACACTTTTATCGGCTAATACCATGCGTTGTAAGTCTTACCAGTCAAATTTTACAGTCATTGACATGTTTTATTTTTTTAGGTTATTGGATAGTATTTGTATGGTCATGTAAAGTTTTCCTTGACGTGTGTCTGCTGCAGATCATAGACAACTGCAGACCATATGACCAATAAACAGGGACCGTACCTGTAAAAATCCGTCCAATAACCATAAAATAAAATAACTCAAAATTTAACTCGCACCCGAACCGTAATAAATTAACTGTAAATAATTTTAGGTCGTAAGAGAATACCTGCATATGGCAATAAGCTAACGGCAATAAACCGTTAATTTGCTGTTCTCTTGCAGTGCAAAACGGAATTGCCAGCTGCACCACCTAGGTTACTAACTGGCGGAGCGAGCAAAATGATCGAGGTCGAATATGCGACTGGATTTGGTTTTAGCGTGTCTGTTTATGGGTGTTGGGAACACGAAAATTCACAATTTTGTTTTGATTTGGTTGAAATTTTGTGACAAGGGAGCTTTGGTGCATGTAATGTCAGAATTCGAAGATGAAATGTATACCTCAAATTCTTTCGGAGTTATTCGGGTTTTCCGTTGGATTTGTAAGCCGTTTTTAGTAGCTGTGGTAAGGGAGCCCAATCTATGATCTACTGGCCCGATCATTGTTCGCTTTGAGGTTCGCTTGCATCATATTCAATAACTGCTGTGCAAGATGGAAATGAGAATGTAGAAATAAACCAATGTGATATAGTATTTCTCGCTCGAGCGTAATTAATTCTTTACGCTCTGGCATTAAGTCCAAACGGCACTGAAAGAGCTTTGCTACTGTATTTATTTATTTATTTAAAGGTATTGTGTACAGGCACGTGACGGATGACGATGGCCATTGACTGTGACGGCAGGTTCGTACACTTTTCCGATGCGATCAGTTTTTGACTGCCTCGACATTCCGACAGGGCCGTCACGGAACGGGACGGAGCAGTATACGTGGTTCCTTTAATTTACATGCATTTAATCCAAACAGAAATTTGACGGCCTGTGACGTGACGTGGTGGAAACGTTGCTGCGACACTTTTTTGGACTTCTGATTTTCGATTAATAATTTGAGATTTCTATAGATTTTATGCAACATCGACTTGACCTGACAATCCAGAAAGATTCACGACTTCGAAATGTATAATTTTTATTTACTTTTGCGTCACATTGGTCCAATTACGTAACACAGTCGTATTTGATTTCACACATGTGAAACAATTATTGTATCCATTTATGTTGGCTGCTGATTGTGGGTTGGTCCCTAGTTTGGAATTTTTTATAACTTGCCTTGAATCCAATCCCTTTGGAAGTCCTGGACTTGCGACTGAACGTGTTTGATTTAGAAATTAGAATTTTTTTTTTTTACAAACGCCAACCCCATTTAAAAGAACACCACCCATGGTCAGTTGTCCCGTGAGAGTTTCAGGCAAGGCGGTAAATCACCTCCCAAGAACTCCACAACTGACTGGCGGTTTCCGTCATTTGGAAAATGTACAAGTAATTTAGCTTTTTCGAGTTGAAGGATGGACCTCGTTTGATGCTGCTGTGAATCGGTAATTTTCTTCGCAGCACATTTTGATGCTCATCCAAAGAACCCCATTTTATTCAGAATGACAAAACTTTAGGAAATTTAGTGCAACCTCACGAAAAAAAAAAGAAAAATGAAACGAACGAGTAGTGCCATGTCCGAGGACGAGCAAAACCGACGTTATGAACTCCGACAAACAGAACAGCAGCAAGAAAGACTGGGTGAAGAAAATGATTTACACTCAGTTCCCTCTAACAGTACTACTTATTCAAACCTTATTCGACGAAACTTAAAAGACATATTGATGCCATGGAAGATTCATCCATCCAATTGTACCTTCTAGCTGACAACCACACCAATCTTCTTCGCTGCTGAAGTTTTCATTCAGCAGTGAAACTCAAGCTGGCTTGGGATCCACACTGAACGAAGCCAATGAATCCCCCTCTTCTTTTGCACACGAAATAAAATATCTGGGTGTTATAATAGACAGCGAATTAAATTGGAAAAGCCTAATTAAAACTATTACCACTAAGTTGAGAACTCTTATACGTAAGATATATTACCTAAGGAAATGTGTGTCACTGAAAACTTTGAAAGTGTTTTATTTTGCAATGGTCCAATCGGTTTTGCAATATTCAATCCTTTTCTGGGGTGGAACTTAGAGAAACGATTTAGAGCCTCTTAAAGTTTTGCAAAAAAAGAATTGTTAAACTATGGTTTTTAAACAGACCATTCCTTGCCAGTTTTTAAAGCACTTGGTATCTTCCTTGTAAGATCATTGTATATTTACAGAACTTTGCTTGACTATCGTAAAAACGAGCTACATGTTGCGGATCAGTTGTCTACTATTTACGTTACCAGGAATGGAGTTGCAATGCAACTTACCCAACCGAAAGTCAGCACTGAAAAACTGCGTATTTTTTGACGCCGAAATTGTACAACCTTTTGCCGAAAATTATCAAGAAGGCAAGCAATTTTAGAACTTTTAAGAGGCAAACGTATGATTAGCTACTGTCTTTGGATGATACGGAATCCTTTTTTTTAAATAATGAGCTAATTATCAATGTTTTGTTATGTTGTTAACCTAGTATAGTGGATTCGTTTTTTATGTCCCTGTTGTTCTCTTATGAACCTATTGTAGTTACTATTTACTGTCTTTCCATATTGTAGTACAAATGGTGTTTTTCCGAATTGACGTATTTTTAATTACTTCACTCGCGAGCCTGTGCTCTTGTGAGTTACTGTTCCATTTTTAATTGGAATAAACTTACTTACTTACTTACTTACACGAGTTCGATGAAACCTCTTATAGTTATCAAGAAACACAGTTCATCTAAACCATCAACCAACAGGGCTGAAAGGCATGCAATCTGTCTCATATACCCTTGCCTTTACAAATAGAGAAAATGTTATCCGACAAATCCGAAATTTGAATCCCTACCAACTTCCAATTTGAGACTCCCTGTTTGGACCGATTTCAAAACCTGGAGAAATCTTTGCCCCCAAGAGAGCCAGTCTCTTTCATGTTGGTTAACATATCTGTATTCTGTGGTGTAGTGCCAACCCGACCACTGGTATTAATACTTTTCGTTCGAATTGTGAGAATTTGTTCGCCAAACATCAGGGATGGGGCACAGAGGGTACTGGGGTACCTTAGAGAGTATTTCGTGGAGATTCTATGGCTGGTTCGATTTGTACTGCTAATAATGACCAGTGTACCCAATTTCATGCGTCTAGCTCAGTTTGCGAGAATTTGTTAGTCAAACCTCATTGAGGGCTTTTGGGGGTATTTCATGGGGTTTCCACAGCAAATTTGATTTGTGCTGCTGAGATTGACTATAGTGTACAAAATTTCATGCCGTTAGCTCGAGCTACAAGAATTTGTTGGTCAAGCCTCATAGAGGGGGCACAGGAGGTTGGGGGCCCTTTGTAGGTATTTCACGGTGGGGGGGGAGGGGTCCATTGCTGGTTCGATTTGTGCTGCGATGAACGAGTTATGCATCAAATTTCATGATTGTAGCTAGATTTGCAAGAATTTGTTGGCCAAGCTTCAGAGGGAAGGGGGTGCTGGGGCCGTAGACAAAAGTAAAGGTGAACAGCTCGTTGCGTTCGTATGGATCTCTTAAGATTCTCGTGAGTTGTACCTGTCCGGGACCTAGCTCTTTCTAAGAAGGCTGCTTTGTGCCGTGGATTGATCTGTGGTCAGGGTTGCCAGAGGTCCTTACACACAAAAATATCGAAATTATCGACCATCCATCGTAAAAATATCGACCAAAATATCGACTAAATATCGACCGGATATCTATTGAATAAGACCTCGTCAGACATACACGAACTGAAAAAATGAAAAACCGCAAATGCAAGCAATAGTCGCCAAGATACGTGATAACGTTTGGTCTACGGTTATCGAAAAAACAAAACTATTGGTTTGTACGACTGATTCCTCCCCCCCCCTCCAAATAAAGTTCTAATCCTGGCTCGTTAAAATTAAAAGTTTCGGTTTTTTTTATCACTGCTTCTGATTACAGGAAACGAAATATCCCCCCCCCCAAAAAAAAAAAGAAAAAAGAAACTCTTGCCCACAATCGTTCCTGTGGTAACGATAAAGTGAAAATGCGGGGTACCATTCATGCTGTATAGAGCAACTCAAAGAGTTCGTTTTTTGAAGTGAAACCTGAACTTGATGTTTTATAACTGCTTTCGCGTGGAGACCATGACAAATCGCCTATATTAACAAAAAAAAAACAAAAAAAAATACGGTAATATGACTTTTTGCAATATATGTATTTCAAAACTTAATTTTATCGACTTTTATCGACATAACAAAATTTTATCGACCTTTAACGACTTGGAAAGAAAATAACGACCAATTCGATAATTATCGACCAACTGGTAAGCCTGTCTGTGGTGGTTGGGGACCTACGCTAAAGTGTTCCAAGACTCTAACTCTATCACATTCAAGATTCCAATACTTATTGAGCACCAAAACCCTTAACAGTCTAGTTCATTACTTCATACAAGATCAGTCCTCCTGGGATGGTTGAAATTATTTATCCAATCTCGGTTTCGTAATCCTCCTGAGAATTCACTCGAAGCCCAGTTCATTCACAAAACCACATTGGCATCTTTTAATTCGTCATAAGTTGAAAAACAGACTCGAAACGATTACAGACAGATTCCTCCCCACATTAGTACAAAGACAAAACATTTATCGGCCTTCTTCAAACTTCACAGATAGTCCCAACGGTGATGGGGAACTTCGGAACTGAGTAACTCCAGAAATAAACGAACTGGGTTATGCGTCGTTGTGCGATGGTGGATGCTTTCGAAATCTTGAACAGTGATGTGGTAATTTCGTTTAACGTTTGATGTTTAAAATGGTAGTTCATGCTGAGGCTTGTCCAAGGACCGCTATCGCAGTTCTTGACGAACAGAAGGTTGAGGGAGGAGAATGTACAAGGTTTCTATTTTAATAGGGTTTATCATTTTTAAGCAATCTTCTAGATGAACAGTATTCCTGGGAATATGGCTTCGTGCTTTTTTTTTTATAATGTCAGACAATAAGTTGGCAGAGTTGCTGTTCCCAATTGATTTATGGGAAACCAATCTTTTCCAAATTCGCTCTTCCTTCTTCCAATATATAATAGTTCTACGAGTTGGATTCAAAGCATAATCCGTTTTCTCTCATTCCAATTTATACCGACATTTTCAGATGCATCGGTTCGTAAAACCAAGCCTTATTTTTTCGTATTCTGATCCATCTTATCCATCGCTGTACAGAGTACGTTGCATTACATAACATAGCTTTTTATCTTTTTCTTTGCTTATAAATGGTCACCATGATGAAGCCAAAATATAAGTTTTCGTGTATTTTAGTACGCTCTACCACTGCAGCTTGTTTCATACTTTAGTAAAAAACTAAGAGGGCATTTGGATTGACATAGGAAGACTTACTATCATAAAAAGGATTGATGATGAGAAATGAAGGGGAACGGGAAGAATAGACAAGCAGAGCAAAAGAACACGAAAATGGGATGAGAAGGAGAGCCTAGGACAGAAGAAACAGAAAAAAAAAGGAGAAGGGAGGGTAAAGACAAACAGGGAAGCGACAACAAAGGGGGCGGAGGCTAAATAGTCAGGAAAGGAATAGGAAAATTGGGTGAGTGGGATGGTCTAGGACAGCAGAAACAGAAAAAAGGAAAAGGGGTAGGGAAAAACAATGAAGCGACAACAAAGGGGGTGGGAACTGGACAAGCAGGAAAGGAACAAGAAAATGGATGAGAGGGAGAGACAAAGAAAAAAGAAACAGAAAAAATGAAAAGGAAAGGGAAAGACAAACAGTGACGTAAGAAAAAGGGGGAGGAAGCTAGACAAGTAGGGAAGGAAAAGGAAAATGGGGTGAAAAGAGAGAAAAGGAAAGAAGAAACAGAAAAAAAAGAAAAGGTAGGGGAAAGACAAATAGGTAAGTGACAAAAAAGGGGGAGGGAGCTAGACAAGCAGGGAAGGAAAAAGAACATGGGGTGAGAAGGAGAAAAAAGGAAAGAAGAAACAGGGGGAAAAAACGTAGGGGAAAGACAAACAGGTAAGTGACAAAAAAAGGAGGAGGGAGCTAGACAAGCAGGAAAGGAACTGAAAAAGAGAAAGGCGGTTATGAGACGCGTATGGAAGGGCCAAAACAGGGGGAAAGGAGACACGAGCAGGGCACGAACAGAGAAAGGGGACGGGAGAGACATACAGGCAAGGAATAGAAAAAAAGGTAGAGGTGGGGAGATACAAGCAGGGAAGGAACGAAACAAGAAGAGCGGGTTTAGCGGCTCACAGACAAGAGGGACAAAGGGGGAAGAAGTGGGAGAGACAAGCATGGAAGGAAAAGTAAAAAGGGAGGGGATAGACAAGCAATGAAAGAACGGAAGAAAGTGGGGAGAGACAAGCAGACAAAGCACCAGAAAAAGGTAGATGGAGAGGGAGAAAGAAGTCGGAAGGTTGCAAAAAAAAATATGCAGGGAAGGAATAAGTGAGGAACAAGCGGGAAAGGAACAAGCTAGGTAAAAGCAGGGAAGAACAGGGAAAAGCAATCAAGGCTGTGGGGAAGTGAGGGTAAGTTGTGTAAAGAGATGAAAGGGTTTGGGGATAGAAGAAAAACAAGTGAAACAAGTAGTGTCACTCACGCATCAAGTAAGCATCAAAGATGACGTAAATTTGCAAATGTTATCGGCAGAACGGAGCATAGTCTCCAATGGACACCAAATTGCCAAATGTTTGTTTGTTGGTTTGTGGGTTGGTTGGTTGCACTTCTGTCGTCCAAGTGGAGCCCAAACGAAAAGCCGAATTGGAATGATATTTTGCTGCATCACTTGAAACCCCCAAAAGTATTGTTGAGCTCGAATTTGCCATAAATCGACCACTTATAACGGAAGCAATACAATTATAAATTTGTAATCCTGAATAGTTAAGGAAGGCCAACGACGTTTACACCATACTGCTGGCAACTAATTGGACTTTTTAAAACATGGAAAATTAAAACGTTATTAATTCCTTATAACTAATAATAGTTTTTCACATAATTCAACTAAATAATACATTTGATACATTTCAACCACAACAGAAAGGAGGGGGGAATCGAAAAAAAAAGACTCAGTTAATGACACATATTCGCTTCATTTGAAAAGAATGCTCATAAAATACCCTTCAACATGACGACCAAATTGTCATTTAGACTGATTTACAGAATCTTCCTCTTCTTATTCGCAATAGTCGGGACTTGAACTGATTGACCACACGTATGTTCTTGGAGGAGAGAATATTGATTACTTAGGTCGCTCGACCCATGTCATCAACTAATTCCGTCTGGGTTGCAACTAACGTACCCAATAATTCCGTTTGGTTTATGACTTGACGTAGCAAGTAAATGGATACCCCAAAACTGATCCTGTGAAACGAAACTGATTGTCGGTGGGTTACCTTGGCATACAACTGGCTCTATCTGAATTGCAATGACTTTTGATAAATATCTGGTCTTGAATCAATGGCAAAATGCATTCGCTTTAGTTCATTAAGCAGCATAAGTGGCGAATAAAATTTCATGCGTGATCGTAAAATGGGTTTACGTAGGGCCCATTGACTAAACATTTCACAGGGGCACATACTCCCACTTGAATATTTAGGACTGGTTTATGTTGGTCTAGAAACGTAAGAGAGTATTTCTGTAACGTCCAATCGATAGGGATATTTTTGCTGGAGATTGATGGGTTTACCTTCCCTGAATCTTTATCGCGGCGTTGTAAATGGATTTTGTGTTCCACTACATTCGTGTGCGAAATCATGGTTTTGCAGGCATCATTGGTTCTTTGACTTTATGTAAATTTTATGTCTTGATCAAGCACAAGGGTAGGCCATCCAGTGGACTAAACTTAGTAGAGTCCCCCGTACTTCTTGCACTTTGGTCGGTTTTTGAAGTCAGTGGTTAAACATATTTGGTATTCCCTCCGTAATACAAGTGGAGATAGAGCTGTTGACCCTTGTTTAACGTGATCTAAGTCCGTTATTGGTCGGCCACTTAATATGGTCTCGTAAAGATCACTATTTGTAGATATTAAATACGAGAAATTGTCTCTTTGCTGATTTGAGCTTGGTACTATATTGTCAGTGTCATCTAATTCGAGGTACTGTTTAATACAGTCCCCACTAATGTAGAGCGTATTTTAAATAAAGAGATTGTGAAAAATACTATAGGTTATGACTGTCATTTTGATAATTGCCAGTGTCACGGCTCCGCCCGTCTACATAAGTATGTTCGATAACCACAGTGCTGCTAGCATTTGTTGGGGAGACCTGCAACCAGGCCAGCATGGTACCAATACCACGGGCATAAAAAATATCGGCATCGCCTAATGAAGCAGTTAGAAGTGTGGGCTTTTCGGGTTTATGTATACGGTGTGGCAGAACAACCAGCAAAAGTATGGCAAACTCTTTAAATACCATTTATTATTCAATAGATATATATGTAATTGGCACTGTAGCCACAGTTTAAAAAGGTTGTCACACTTATAGTAAAACAGCAGCAAAGAAATTGACGATCCTGTGGTCGCTGGAACATTCTTCTCAAAGTATATGCGTAAAACGCACTATAGCAACGGTTTAAATTGTGTATTTCAGGAGCCCAAACATTTTTTCTCCTCTGCCACTGGACCATTTATACAGTCCCTTTCTTAGGCTTACCTCAAGTTCACAAGTTTCAATTCAGGGACAACACTTATTAACCCGCCAGAGATTATGGGAAATGCGTCATCAAGGAACCGGCATATATCCATCTTGGCCATATCACTTCAAAGTGAAGAAGAACATGGGCTGGGCTTGAAACAGACCTAAACACTAAACAAAAATAATTCGGATCATCCTGACACAAGAATTGCCATTATAACACAACAAAAAATTATAGAAATTATGACACAACAGAAATTATAACATAAGAACAATAACAATTTCCAATAATTGATAATTTGTCTTGCACTCAATATGATTGTTATTCTGGAGGAACAACGATTATCCCATTTTAGGATTGTTTCAATTGCCAACTAAAATAGATTGAGGGCATAAAAAGGAAATTATAAAGGGAATGTATAGTGAAAAATGTCAAAGAGAGATACACACCAGACAATATCCACAGGCCGAAACATTAGCTAGACTAATCCATTCATGTAGAAGTAATGAAACTTACACATTGCTGCCAAAAGTAGATAGAGTCAAGTTTTTCATTTAACATTCGAATAAATATCTGTGGGATTAGCGTGATGCAAGTTGTGGGGTTTTGATATCACTCATTTGAAAGGCCGAACCATTCTCAGTTTAAAAGTGCCCCTGCATAGTGGGAAAATTACCTCCATGGCCTACCGAAGAATTGCCATTGTGAGACTCTGGTTTAGAAAAGCTAATTTGAAAACCCTCTTGGGAGCTTTTAAGGTGTTCGTTCGCCCAATATTGGAATGTGTGAGCCCGGTATGGTCGCCGCATCTCCTCAAGGACGTGGATTCCTTGGAGGCAGTTTAGCGTTCATTCACGAACAGTGTCCCGGCATTCAGAGATCTTGTACCGAGGAACACCTACGTCGTGCTGGTCTGGAACTTCGTAGGCTTAGGGTGGACCTTATCCTGACTTTCAAAATGGTGAGGGGGTTTGCACCACTGGATTTTCCATTCTTTGAGCAGTCTACGTCAGATAGGTCCAGAGGCCACTGATTGAAGCTAATTTTCCAACACTCACATACCGAGTACAGAAGAAACTTCTTTGCATTAAGGGTGGTTGAGCCATGGAACTCTGACCGAGGTGGCGGTCTCTGCAACTACGTTAACTGCCTTTCAGCGGATTGTTAAAACTGTTTATTTGGATAACTTCCTTAAGTGTTCGTATTCGATTTTTACAAACTGACCAGTTTTATTACCGCTTTTATTTTTATTTTACCTTTGAACCGGTGTAAGAGACAACCTGACCTTTCGTCTTCCAGCCCAATTTTTGGGTTAAATGGATTTGTATTATTATCGTATTATTAACTTGATGGTACTTTTACCAGTTTTGATTTTGGAACGAGAAATGCAATCAGAATTAAAAACTGGATCAGATTTTGGCTCTGTGATCCGACATTTTTCAGACCCGTGATGCGGAGACTAGGAGACAAGTTGGCCCAGTAACCAGACATGACCTGGTGACCAAACGTGACTCGATGTGTATTGTTGTGAATTCGAAATATTTGTAAAGTCTGCTATTTAGTTTGTAAGGAATTAAAGAACCCATAGCATTGTTGAGTTTGCTTTAAGCGACCTTATGGTAGCTGAATTGTTCAGTAGCTTTTTATGCATTTGCTGCGCTCACGAGCATTATAGATGTCAAGCCATTTATCTGAATAACTAGCCGGTTCCCCCGTTTTGTATCCTCTCCTGAACTCCCCCCTCATATTCTCCCACTGCATGGTTCGATTTCCCCCATGAGGCTTCCCTCGTTAACCCCTTTCCCCTCCCGCATTTCCCCATTGTGTGGTGTGATCTGAATATCCCCCATCCCTGCTCCTCCTCCCTTGGAACCCCTGCTGTTTTTTTTTTTCTTAGGGTAGTAAATGTCTTTTTTTCAAGTCGGTTCTGAGAGCTAACATTTTTAAAGCAATATTTAGTTTGTTACTGATTGTTACAGGACACAACCGACCCGCTCGCCCTTTCTGATTGTCACAGGGCACATCGTTTGGGCCCGATTGGTACTTGCGTGGGTGACCTCCTGGGAATTCATTCTGGGTGCTGCAGACATAGGGCCTGCTTCGTCGGGCAGATGACCGGGTGCGGTTAACGCTCGCTAAAACCCTTTGACTCTTAGACCCTTGAAACTATTAAACTCGGCTCTAATAGCCAGCATTATGGAGCAGTATTCCGTTTGTTGTTGACTGTTACAGACATTGTCAGCCGCTCTCCCTTTTTCATTATAGTGCTTGATGATTTCTGTACAGTTCAGTACTGTACTGATCAGTTTAGGTTTTGCCCTCCCAGTAAACACTGCATCCTTTTCTCTCTCCTTTAATTTGAAGCTATGACGTCATGATTCAACCTTTGAATTGCTTAGGCTTTAAGTGGCCATGTTGAATTCTATTCTTTAGGGTTACGAGTGTTGTTACCCAAAGGGGACATTTGACTCCGGTTTATGTATGTCTATATGGTCCTTAGAGGTGTAAGCCATCTTTTAATATTAACACTTAACGTGTGAGGTAGGCGAGGGACGCCCAGTTAAGGCAGCAACGTTTGTTGAGGCTGGTAGCCAGGCAGACCATGCAACACGTTGCCATTAAGCCCTGGGGATTTGCTGCATGGACGTAGTCCGCACGTGCAAGGGACTAATGTACCACTTAGGGAGCGTACACAGTTGTGCTCCTTTAGTTAACGCATTCACTTCCTTTAGACCCCCCGGTTTGTAGTCGGTGTCTTTTCTACTTTATGTGGTGTCCTGCGTCTTGTTTTGGCGCCGAAACCCGATGTGAACGAGACTAGGAATGCGCGAAACGTGTAAATGTAGGTCGTAAAATGAGAGAAAAAACTATCAGAATAAAGCCATTGTTTTGTTTTTGTTGCAGCGTTTTTTTTTTTTTACCGTTTGCTTAAGTTATTGTAGAGAGAAAGGGCTGCGTTAGTTACGCATAATTCATTTGATTAAAGGTAAAACGAGGGTAAGCCATAGTTTCCCCTGGGCCTTTGCTGCAGTGAATCAGTTAATTCAACTGAACGTTTGATTTTAAATCTATGCAACTCAGTAACGTGAACAATCAGTATGGATTTTTGACCAGCTAACGCATAGTCGTCAGTTGAGGGCATTTTGTTGAATTTGCAAAGATTATTGTTAAAGGAGTATAAAATTTGCTCAACTCTATATTTATATACCTCTCAGCGCCAATTTTCTCGATCCTCCACATCAAGTACGGCCCCAAAGGTCTATTGACATACCGTTAACCCTATTTACCTAGCTAAAAATTTTTTTTTAAATGTGGCGTCTAGGAGATTTTTTGTTGAATATAGTGGAACTTTATTTACGAACGACCCGGAAGTATATGATGCTTTGCGCACTTACAATAACCATGGCGTTTCATCTCTGTGTGTGCATGGACTAATTTACTAATAACTACCATGAGCTCAAAAATCTAAAAGCGTAATACGGTAAAAATTAAAATTAATTATTCCAATAGATCGCCGAAGCAAAATTATAAGACACTAGCCTAGAAAATTATAAACTGTGATGTTATAATACGAGAATCATTCCGGTTTGTGATGACACGATTGAATGCGTTCATACTGGTTCGTCTATTAGGCACAATGCCAAATGAGACAGTAGCTACGTTCTTTGCTGCGAAGAACGCAGCTACTATCTCAGATGACCTTGGCGTTCACAACTGCGCGAAATGCGATCAGCGCGAACTTTTATAAGGCAAGCGAAATGTTATGCGGCAGACCGGATGTCCCTTTAACTCATATCTGTTTGTCTCAAGTTGCAAAGTCTTCATGAGTAAATACTGCATTCAGGCATTGGTCATCCGTTTTGGTGGTGATTCGTCGCTTGGGTCGTACTGAACAGAAGTATATTTATGTATCCTGTATTTCAGCCTGACCCCAAATATCAACCAACTTTCCATGCTAGGCCTGATAGTATTGACACCAGCCTAGCCCGGAAGTTCGAAGCTCTCCCATGGTCTGGTTACGTCATGCATGAATGAGTACGACTCTAGATGTGTCCTTCCTTGTTTCAACAGGCATAATGTCTGGTCGGGGCATTATGTGTTGGTATACGTGGATGGAGGTTCACTGGGGTGGGATGCTAGTGACTGAACACGTTCGCATATTCGACCAAGGTCTTTAATCTGCAAACTGGTTGTTAGCCAATCAATTCCTAATTCCAATGGGCGAATTACCCAACAGATTAGGCTTCTGCAGGAAGTTTGACTCACTGAGGTTAGTTAGCATGAGTCTAACTTCTGTACTTGTAAGCGTTAATTATAAGGGCAGGGTTTAAATTCCTGTCCTTGCAAACGTTCGCCTATGTCATGCTATGGGGAGGGGAGGGGGCGGTAAGCCTCCCTGGTTCTCCGAATAGCGTAATTAGCATTAGTCTGTTACGAATTGAGTTAAATCTCTGCTGGTTAGTGTTCACTGAAATGCCAAATGCTTGTGGTCTGTGCTCTGGAAAATACAATGTAAATCATAAATTTTAAATAGGTAACTCAGTAGTTAGCAGCTTGAACTACACAATTAAGCACGTTATCAACCTGGCGAAACCATAGACGATTTATCATAGGTAATATACCGAGTGCAAGGGTAGTTATCAATAATTTTTTTGACCACGAAAGTGCTCGTGTTGGCTAATTATTAAGATCCCGAGCCACGAAGTGACAAGGTAGCTTATTGCCAACTTAAGCACGAACGAGTTTAAGGGAGCAAAAACTTGAGTGCTCCAAAAAGTTCGATAACTACACGCTGCAAGAGGGGTATTTAATCAGAGTATCTCATGAGAATTATTTTATCAGTGCATAGATAAATGAATTACAAGTATGCAAGAATTCTGCATTTTTTTTTAATGTTGTTGTACTTTCATTAATTTTTAGCGAGTCTATTAGTGGAGGATTATACGTGAAATAGCCTGTCACATCACTTAAATTAATGTTTCAGGTTTCTTTTTTTTAAGCAGGTTGTATCTAATAATAATAATAATAATAAAATTTCTCCACATTTAAATGGAAGGACACGGAAGGGCGGTGAACCTCTGATACCGAGCCTGTTGATGAAGCGAGGGAATGGCAATGGTGAAGGTAAAAATGGAAAATGTAGGAAAGGGCTAACAACCAAATTTCTAAAGTTCAGCGAGTGGGGGTCGCAGAAAGGGTTGTAGGTTTTCTTTTTCCAGCATTCGACGAAAATCCCGCACTGTCAGTTGGTCTACAGTGTCTGCCCAAGGGAATTCCAGATACGGATAACACATACAGAGAAAAAATTCTGACGACAATTTGTGCGGGAGAACTGGGCTGCCAGTTTCCAACGATGGCCTCGGGTTTTATCAATGAGTGGTGCAACGTCAAAAAAAGGTAGGTTTACGGCAATCAGACCCCTCAGGATTTTAAAGGTCAAAATTAGGTCAAAACGAATTCTTCTCAACTCTAAGAGATCCAGTCCTGTTCTGGCAAGGCGAGTACGGTAATCTAAATCGCGTAGGCCATGCAAGCGTTTTGTGAACTTACGTTGCACAGATTCTATTTTATCAATGTCGCCCAAAAGGTGAGGGGACCATACTGGAGTTGCATACTCAAGAAGTGGTCGCACAAACACCTTGAAGGCCCAAATCTTAATTAGGTTATTACCAGAAGTGAAGCATTTATTGACAATTGCCATGCGTCTAAACACCATGGAACACACATTTTGACAATGAAGTGACGACTTAAGGTCTAAGGTAAACCAAACCCCGATGTCCTTTACCTCACGGACTGCAGGAAGAGCGGACTGTTCAAGAAAATAAGATGGGCAATTATTTTGTGAGCCAATATGAAAGGCAAAGCATTTAGGAATTGAAAGTGGCAATTGCCAGGTTTGTGCTCAATTTGCCACTCCCCGAATTTCGACATCGAGCTGTGGGGAGATCACGGAAGAAATGTTTTCGGCTCCAGTCTTAATGTCATCGGCAAATTTAAATCCATAGGTTTGATCATTTGTGAATTTAAGATCGTTGAGGTAAATTACAAAAAGCAGCGGGCCAAGCACCGATCCCTGGGGGACACCGCAGAGTACAGGAACGCTGGAAGAAAGGGTGTTCTCAATTTTAACCTGCTGGGATCTGCTGTAAAGAAATGCAGTAATCCAAATCAATAGGTCACCCCCGAAGCCACAGTTGGCAACCTTAAACAGAAGTTTGCGGTGTATGACCGATTCAAAAGCCTTCTTGAAGTCAAAATAAATTGTGTCTGAAGCAATTCCAACATCAGATGCAAAAATCCAGCGGTCAAGGACAGAAAGCAATTGATGCGTTGCAGATCTCGAGGGAAGGAACCCAAATTGGTACTGTTGAATAATGGAGTATTTTCCAAGATGAGCCAACATAATATCACGAATAATTGATTCCATGAGTTTGCATGCAACACAAGTGAGGGCGATAGGGCGATAGTTTGTGGGGTCCGAAGCTGAACCACGTTTGAAGACAGGGGTTACGAGTGCTGTACTCTAGATTTTGGGAATACGCCCCTGCTGGAAAGATCTGTTAAAAATCTGGGAGAGTGGGTAGCATATTTCATGCGCAATTTGTTTGTAGAGGAAAGCAGAGAGACCATCAGGTCCACTTGATTTGCTTGGCTTAAGATTTTTAATACAAGACAAAACCCGTGATTCGGGGAACATGACGATAGAGCATATTTCTGTAGCTGGAACAGTTGGAGCCAGGGGCAGAGTGTCCACACCATCATCGGTAATAGCATTCGCGGCAAATATGTTGCTTAGTGCCTCAGCTTTATCAAAGTTCTCTGTCAAATACTGATTTCCAGTTTTAAGTGGAGGAATTGAGCGCGTGGTAGATGTCTTAGAACGATAAAGCCTAAAAAGAGCTGCCTGATTTCCTTCTCGAATAGCAGCCTCCTCGCGAGAACTGTGCCAAGTTTCAACTTTACTGGAGCAGAGTTTACGAAGGTTATCATACGCTACCCTATTTTCCGGGGAGGGACACGATTTAAGACGTCTCCAGAGCCTGAGCTTTCGTGTGCGGAGCTTCAAAATATGTTTAGGAGAATTAAACCGTTTGTTAACCCTAGATTTTGTACTATCAAGACAAAGCTTGATATGACTTGAAAGAATATTCTGGAAACAGGTCCAGGCATGGTTTATATCAGTATGTGGTTTAAAAATTAAATCGTCCCATTCTACAGAAGAAAGTGAAAGTTCCAATTTATCAATGTCCAACCTGCCAGGAGCTTTGACACTCAAAGGATTGGTCGATATGCTATTCGCTGAGCAAGACAGGTTCAAAGAGAAAACGACAGTACAGTGATCACTATTACCAAAATGATCGCCGACCTGTAGACCGAAAATGAGCCTGTCATCATCACAGAACACTAAGTCAAGGATGTTCTCGCCCCTAGTGGGCTTGTCAACTAGCTGACTTAGCCCTAAAGGGGCAACAAGATCCAGAAACAATTTATGATGACGATTGCTCGCACTGTTGTGGGCTCAGTCCACAGTACTAAGATTGAAGTCGCCGAGTAGTATGCATGAATTTAAGGGGTTTGGGGATCGGGCAATAAAATCACACATTGAGGAGATTTCACCATCGTCATAGCAGTTAGGTAAGTAACCCAAAATAAAAGAGATATTTAGGCTGGGTATGGAGATTAACAGCCCCTCCGTGTCAACTGCAAGATCCAAAATGGAGAAAGGGATGTATGTGCGATGCAAAATTAAAAGACCACCACCCCTGCTACCACGGTCACGACGAATCACAGAATATTTTTGGGGGTCAGCTAGCATACCGTCTGCGATAGCAGGGTGCAGCCATGATTCAACAACAAATATGATGTCATAAGTATCCTGGTTGACAAGCTCTCTAAAACAACCAAGGTTGCTTACAACACTGCGAGCATTTAAAAGAATACAGGAAAGTTCATTGAAAGTTTTAGTCTTTAACAATGCTGCAGCTTGGTCAATTATGGGGTTATTTCCCATTACATGCTGGGGTTTTCCTGGGGCGTGTGGATTTTGGTAAGTTCAAGTTGAAGGGTTAACTTCCCTTTAGATGTAAGGTGGACCCTGTCACGGGCGACCAAGGTAGGGTCCTCACAGATTTCCTTGTCAAGGGATACAAAGGAGTAATTTTGATTAACGCACAGTTGTCGGGTCAGTGTATTTGCATGGATAACTTTCTTATCAAGATCTTGGTTCAGACGCCCTAGACGTGGGAATAAACCTATGAAGGTAATTTTGATGCTGGGGTAAGCTGCCCGAATGGAAGTAGCGAAGTCACCAAGATACGTAGCAATGCGATTCGGAGTTTCCTCCTCAATACTATTTGATCCAACACAAATAATGATTGTTCCAGATGGATCACAGTCTTTCAGTAGCTGTGTCAGCTTCTTTTGGAGGTCGCTTAGTATCTCCGTAGAAACGATCACAGAATGTCACTGATTTACGTATTGGTAAAATTATCCTAAATGTTTATGTAGCAGTTAAATTAGCTATACGTATTTACATCCGTATCATAGTGTCCATGGCCTATCTTGAGTTCTCCGCAGAACGAACACAGATACTCGATTGAACGTTTTCAGTAGTAGAATGCCTTGTTGATATCCAAGATGGTTACAAAAACAATGGCGGCCATCGATTAAAGCCACCCCCTCCAGGAAGACGTAGCCGCTCAAAAAATACTTGCAGGACTCAAGATATGCCGCGCACACAATAGTTATTTAATTGTATTTATCTAATCGCAAATCTCATTGCCGCTGTTCTGTTGGAAACCCGCCGTTTAAACTTCAGTCCAGTCAATCTGTTGCTTGATGTCTTGGTTGCTGTGGAAACGAATGCGGACCCGCTATTAAGTGCGGTTAAAATAAGTTCGAGAGGCAATTCTTTAAGTGAGGATGCATTGCGGACGTTTAAGTAGACTGTATAGGGTCTATGAAGCATATTTATTATGGTGTAATGCGCTACCTACAGCAGCAATAAACAAATAGGGCCTAACAATCAATTAGGTCGCCATCTTGAGAATCACTTGTTAGCAGCAGTCAGAACCAGGAGTCGTTTTCTCAATCGACGTCCCAAAGAACGCAAATCAAATGTAGCATAAATTAAACCCATCTCACTTACTTAATTTATCTTCTCATTGTTTAATAACCGATTAATTAAGCCTTTTTAGCATATTTAAGTATGCGACTCTGGTTTAGCGTGTCGCCAACTATTTTTGATTCTTCATTATCGCATTTGCACTACAGCTGCTTGCCACTTATTAATCGCCCACTTGGTGGACCATCACAGCGCTTATTAGAATAAGTTGGCTGTGATTGGCTAACATGCCAAAAATACCCCTTTCCTATTGGGTGAACAAAAAGGGAGATGCTCACCTTTGTTTATCTCCCAATGTGTTTGTGCTGTGTATCTTGATCACATGGGAAATGGCATAGTGAAATTTCTTGTTTCCTGCTTTCTTGACAGCGACATGAATCCCAATAATCCAAATTGCGTGTGGTTTGACTCCAATTTCTTTGTTATCCGGTGCAAACAACCTGAAGGCTGTATCAGATGCATTTTCGTTCCAGCAATTGTTTTCCTGTTACTGTTCGATTCGTATGATGAAAAAATAAATAAAGACTTAGACAATTGGCCCTTCTTCCATTTTCTAGTGGTAGTAACATGAATTCGAATTGATGGGACGTCATAAATTGGTTGAAATTGAATTCGTTTGCCTAACGTCATTCGTCGAATTTCTGAGACCTAAACAGCCCTAATTAAGGAGGACCTTCCCACCACTGGAGTACAAAGCAAATTTGATTGGTGGCAGAAGACGAAAGATTGAAAATGGGGATCTAAGATCAACTAGTGGGGCCGGGACTACGATGGAGTGTTATAAAACCGCCTACGTTACCTCACCAAGCTCCGTAAGCCAGTTCATTGTCAGCAATTTAGTGACTTGACACGTTTATAAAGCCAATTTTGCAAATTGAATTGCAACGTATACCTTACGGTACTTGTTCTGTTTTATCAAATTTTACTCCTAATCGTTGGTCTTGAGGAGGGAAGGTGGGGAAGTTGTGAAGAGCATTTGGTTGGAGGGGTGAACACACCTGCTATCAACACCTGCTAGGCGTTCTGAGGAAGCATTATGAGCTTCCCCAGTGGGGTCCAGGTAGAAGTCCCGGAAAGTGACGAATATTTAGGTGTCTGGGTGCCTTTTCTGACTCCAAACGGTGCGTTTTAGATATTTCTGTGCTCCGCAAAAATGCATAGAGGTTGATATGCCATAGTCACCCGACACTCGTCAGCACTGCTGAACGTTATACCCGCGGTAGACATTGACTACTTTGACACATTCGACCTTGCCTGCCAAATTTCTTTCTCGGTTTGTCTTTTTCCCCCAACAACTTTGTATACTGCGCTGTCATGAGCGATTGTCAACAACAATGTAAACCTTGTAGAACTTATAATATAAGCTTGTAAATTCGTTCGATGCCTAGCCAACAATGTAACAGATGAGGCTACGGTAACAATGTATTAAAATCCCAAACCCTCATTCTGTTCTATCCTGTGACCAAAGTAAGTCCACTTTCGATCGAATACGAGAATTATCTACCATAAATTCTCTAACTGCCCCAAATTAAGTATTCATGGCCCCCAAACTTTTAACTGTAATCACCCTCTTCCCAATATTATAAATATTGGCAGGGTTAATGTCATTGCAGGCAAACCCAAACATCTTAGAAATGAACCAATAAATTATCATGAATGGCAACTTCTGTTTCAATAGTATACAACTTTCATTCCTATCACTAAGCCATCCTTCACCAAGCCCATCCATAAGTTAATTCCAGTCGACGTTGCGGTCCCGTCCCTCCAAATGAAAGCGAATAAAATTAACAGCAGACGAATATATTTTGTAAACTCCTTCTTGCCCTAAACTACATTCGGTGGCTATAGAAGAACGCTGGATCGCTGGCGTTTACATGAAGAGTCGCTACCGTGTATTTTTATGTATGAAAAACTAGTGATTTAATTAAAAACATGATCAAGTTTCGTTTCTATAATGGACACCATTCGGAATCTACTTTTTATTCATTCCAGCCTTTATATTATTACGATCTTTTTCAACTTAACAGCATGTAGTGACGAAATTTTAAAAAGTTTTCAAATACTACGACGCAACGTGAAAATAATTTAGGCATTCTGCGAACTACTTTATTTGATGCCAAATTAGGCTTAAATGTGCAGCTATAATTATAGCATCGGGATTGTAACCGGTCATAGCGTTTAAATAATTCTCTTTGCGATGCGAGCAAGAAAACCTTTCTTTTGCAGTGTGAATAAACAACGGCATCGGAATGAACAAATGTTAGTAATTTCAATATTCGAGTCATTACAACTTTACTCTCTTTCATGGACAATCGACTTCTAACGAGCTGCAGTTATTTTGTAGGGCTATCCGGTCGCATAAATCTGGCAAAATAATCATCCATGGTGCCATAGTTACCTGTTGATAAAGAATGAACTCCTCCTTCTTAATATCCAGAGCCTATTAGGAGAAATCTGTGAAGGAGCGCCCACCCTATTAATAATATAGGGAGTTTTTTCCTTTTTTTGTCTACTTTACCCGACTTCTATTCCAGCGTTAAGAAGTCCAGATCACCTTGAAAAAGTTAGGATAAGCATATAAATAATGAGAAATATAAACTTTTATTTTAAAAAACTGCGCACATAAAGTCAACTGAACGTTGAAAATAGCGTATATTATCGCTGAGCCAAAGACAGATTCGGTTTTACCGACTTCAGCCAATATGGGGAGCACATCGCTTCCCCTCCCCATCCCCTTTCACTTCGGCCTTGTGGGGAGAATTGAGGTGTAATAGCACGTCAACAGCTATAGGACATTAGTGCCAACCCCAGTCACAGTAGTGGCGCCACACATTATAAAGATATTACAAGCCCCAATTCTAGGTCTTATTGTAAAACCTATACCTCGTACAAAAATTGAAGAACCCCAGACAGGAGGACAGAATCATCGCCCCATTAACAACCTATGTCCCGCGGAAAGTGGAGATGGCGATGAACAAGATTCGGCCTTGAACTTCTTCCCAACACGTCCTTTTTACGTGTTTTTTTTACGTAAGACTTGTTACGACATTGCTGATGATTCAGACTTGTTGTTACGACATTGCTGATGACTCAGACTTGTTGTTACGACATTGCTGATGACTCAGA
>JAHWFP010271264.1:425-15005 GCA_023313725.1 Lithobius niger
TTCCAGGGGTATTTTTTCCGGGGTATTTTTTCCGGGGTATTTTTTCCAGGGGTATTTTTACCTAGATTCACCATAATGGACCCAGCGCCTAGGTCTAGCTCCAGATTGGGCCCAGCGCCTAAACCTCGCCCTTTGTGGCACAATTAATTTTTATTCCCGAATTTTGTTGATCACATGTACTTTCACGTGCTACAATAAAGTTTATTATTATTATTATTATTATTATTATTATTATTATTATCTCGGTTATAGGTGTTTTTTTCCCCAATCGACCTAATTGCACACCCACTGAACTTTTCCAACATTTGGTAAAGTCATTGGGTGTAAGTCATGGGTCAAGCTCTCGGGCCCAATGAAACAAAGGAAACAAAAATCCGTGACCCACTTACCCAACCCATCTCTGGAACCCATGAAGAGGATTAGCCATATCGCTCGCTTCGATCTCCCACTTCATGATAGAGTTGTTGAAAAGTAGGTAGGCTAATACCCCGTTCGGAGCGCAGGTTTTAATTCGGAATCGAATTCCGAGTTGTGAGAAATGCGGGTCGAATCCGGATTACTTTTGCTAGAACCCGTTCGGAGCGCAAAAGAGAAAGCACGGCGAAAAGGGGTTAGTTGTTAGTTTCTCAGCCGCACACCTGAACACGCCATTATCGCATAAAGGCCGGTTGCCTCCAAATTAGCATTGTAGCAACCAGGCCTATCGAGGTCTCTCTCGTAGGAAGCAAAGGAATGCGCAAAGCAAAGCTTTTAAACGCTACTAACAATCCACGTGACTCCTTAATTGTTGAGTAAAAATTTGGTACTCCCTCGTGCACCTGGAAACAAGCTGTAAAGATTAACGATATTAGTGTCACTAGATGGCGCCAGAGGAATTTCTTTTTATTTTTCAGTGGCGCCATCTAGTCCACACTAATATCGTTAAGCCTTACAGCTTGTTTACAGGTGCACGAGGGCGTGCCAAATTTTTACTCAATAATTAAAGGCTTCTCGTGGCTTGCTTGTAGCGTTTAAAAGTTTTACTTTGTGCGTTCCTTTACTTCCTGTGAGAGAACTCGGTAGGCCTAGTTGCTGCAATGCTAATTTGGTGGCAACCGGCCTTTAATTAAATAACGGATTCGTGCTTGGACTAACATTCACACCTTGGGGCCACCAGCCCATGAATCGTTTAACTTTTTTAATTTTTAAATAGTAGGTGCTGGCAGTCGTATAAACCTTCCCCCCCCCCTCCCCTCGAAAATGAGTGCGTACATCGTTTATTTATGCGAGGTGCATTTGAGTAAACAGTAAACAAAACGCGATTGCAACCTGGTGATGAAATGTTGCTAATTTGGAATTCGACCCACAGTTGCGTCCGGAGCCCACGCACACTCAAGTGAAGTGAGGCGAAGCGAATCGTGTTCGATCCACCAACCAATGCGGATTAGTTTAACTCGAATACAATCCACTTTACCTCGGATGTGTCCACCCCGTTCGGAGCGCATTTAGCATTTAATTCGCATATGTGCAGATAATATACACATTAAAACTGGACGTTTCGGCTCATCTCAGACCCATTTTCAAGGGTTGTCAGTAGAAGAAAATTCTCCCCCCCCCCCCCAAAAAAAAAAAAACCATAAGAAAGCCAAGAGTCAATAAAAAATTGCCATCTTCACAAGGCAGAACTTGCTACGACGTGTTAAAAACGGACAGAATCTTAAATTTTTTTTTAGTTTTAAAACTAGAGAGGACTTCGATGTGTGTTTGCGGCCAGCACCAAACAAAGTCTCTTGATAACGACTTTGAGATGAGACGAAACGTCCAGTTTTAACTGTGTTTATGCGGAATAATTTAAATTAATTTAAAAACAAGATAGAAAAAAAATGGAGAAGTTCAAACGAAAAGCGTAGAATAAAATAGAAACAATAGTGGAAGACGGCGACAAACCAAGGCTCTAACACGACGGCGCCTATACACACACTAACCCCCTCCGGGGCCAGATTTATAGTGGGGCAAAGGGGGCAATTGCCCCGGGCATCCCAGCTAAAAGGGCCCCCCTTTATAGAAAAATATAATAATTAAAATAAAAATTATTACTGTACTTTATTGAAAAATTGTGACAAACCGCACCACCGAAGGCAGTAAGGCGTACAACAAAGTTCAGAGTCGCCAAACTCGTTCTTAGGGTAAGGACGTGACACGAAATTTTGCTTCTATGAAATTCCTCTTTTAAAAATAAGGTTTTAGGCTGCTTGCGTATTACAGGGAAGCCATAGCCTCACTCAGACTAACAGAAAGACACGTCTTTACCCTGTGTAGGGTGGAGTGAAAATTAATTATCTTGCGGTGCGCGTATAGGGACTTACTTTTTGCCCATCTTGTAGCGGTACACACTTGTGTCGTCCGGGACGCAGGAGGCTATGCCTAACGCACAGCCGCTGACGAGATTGCCTTGCTACTTGCTAGGCATAAATGTAAGTCCCATAAATAACTTTATGGGTAAATTCTGTACAGTTAGTGAATGGTCCTTTTTGCAGTGTGTATTAATTTTTGAGTTCGAGGGGCCCATCGAACCCCTGAAGAGCCTCGGGCCCCCCACGGTCGAAATCCGGCCCCAACCCCCCCCCCCTCCAAAAAAACGTAAAAACAAGATATGCACTGGATGAGAAAAATCCTTCACAACAGCGTTTTTACAGTGTTGGAAACGTGAACGTGTTTAAAACACAATTCAATTTGTAACACTTTACAAAGACATGCTTAAATCACATGCAGCAACGGAAATGCTTAAAATAAGTGGGTTTAAAATGGTTTTATTTTAGAAACAAAAGTGTTGATTTTACAAGCACTTGCATGGTAAACGTATATAAGCGCTTTCGTGAAACACAATTTTCAAAACAAGTACCTTGCAATGAAAAACAAACGTTTTACTTGAAACACTTTTACTGCACCTGCGGTGTTTACACAGTGTTACAGATATAAACGCCATGGGAGTTCTAGTTTAAACACATTTCACGTATACACACAACACTGCAAAAACGTTAGTGTTTTGAGGGATCTCTTTGTCAGAAAGTGCTGTTTGTAAAGCACTCGTACACATGTGTTTCAGCTAAAAACATCTAAAAGAGTTTTCCTGGTTTTTCTAAAGTGTGTTCATTTAAAAAAAAGTTATTCTTATAGCAAAGTCACGTTAAGAAACAGTAGCGTTGGATAGGCCTATACAATTATTTTACAAAAACCACTCGCTTGGCTTGCAACACTGTAGGCCTAACAAACACGTATAGGCCTACTTAAAACAAGTATGACGACAAACGTGTTTAAAATAACACGTTTTTTTTTTCTGTACGGTATTTGAAAATGGCCTAAACTCGATCGAGTATTATGGGCTGCCAATCTAGCCGTTTGCCGGCCGAGTAATCGTTTCTGGTCTATGAGTTGAATGCATTTTTCAATAATAGCTTTTAAAACTGACCAATTTGAGTTCGTCAGGTGCTCTTTTTGTACGCACCTGCCGCATACGTAGCGAGCGTAAATCTCACACGAGTGGATTCGTGTGTATAAGGCTTAAAAGACAGGCCTAGAAGTTGTTGATATCACGCTATAGCTCGTTCACATTCGATGTGTGAGACAAGTTAACGCGGCGTTTAAGACGATCGATTGGGGTTATTTGGGATGGAAAAGGGGGAGAGAGAAAGAGAGAGATGTGCGCAACATCTGCAACCTATATAGCCGGCAGGTTCTGTTTGCAAACAGTTAAGCTTCAATTTGAAGGGTAGGTCAGGGCAGCAGGGCGGCCGGATGGGGGGGGGGGAGGGGAGGGGGGGGAGTAATAGTCCTAACGCTTTATGGACTCTGAAGGCAACAGCGTGGTATTTTCAGGATTAAGAGAACGTATCGTCGAGAACAGGCCCCCCCTCCCCCCATTCTTATCGTAAATCACAGCCTGTAGAATGTGAGGAGGCCAGAATGTCGAAGTTATATCAAAACGTCGTAACAGTTGTGCGTAACGTCGGCCGAACGACAGGTTTTTAAGTGATACGCAATAATGAGGGAAAAGTGGGAGAATTACGTCATTTTTGACGTATTTACGTTTAGTGCATTGGCCGTAAGTCTTAGGGCAGCTGAACTGTATCACCATGATTTATGGATGATATTCAATGCCAAAAATGTTGTTAACTTCTCACGTAAGGAATTTCGATCATCGGTGTAAATTGGTGTATCCTATTGCACATAGGTGTAAGTTAATCAACTAAACACTGTCAATGAAAATCAGCGGAACTCGGTGTGGCGATCAAATTAAAACGTCAAAAAAACTTCCAAGGAACGGTAGTGTGGTTATGAAGCAACTCCTTGGGAATTGGAATTTAATATTGTCAGTAACATGAGCATTTCTACTGGGGTTTTTTTTTTTTTTTTATCATTGATGGGACCGTCACTAAAATTTTACAGTTTACACCCATGATCTCCATATATAGTATTTCCATAAGAAGTTATCAATGTGATGCCATTCTAGGAGGTCAGCCAGATAAGTGATTTTATTCCATCTGATTCCTTATTAATTCGTAATTAGGATCTGCATAATGGTTAAATGGCTTACGACTTTTTTTAAATTTGGAATCTTCATGAAACAGTTAACACAAAATACAGTAATTAATAAAATCAATAGCGAAAGGAAGTGTGGTTGTGCATTTTTGGTTCTTCGTTGTGTTGAATATAATGCGGAACTCTTTGTTATACCGGTATACCCTAACGGAACCAGAATTATGAATTTTAAAGGAATATAGGCACTGTGACAACGGAAACTAAAGTAGGCCTACCATATTTCAAACAATGGTTTCTCTCCACCCAAATTAAATTTCGCTAAAGTATTTTCCCCTAACTAATTCATGCAAAATAAAAAAAAAAAATTTTCTGTCTCATAATAGGCTAGGTGAAAAGATAATGTTTTAAAATTTTTTAAATCGTTTGCTGAATTTTTGAATTTTTTAAACTGGAGAACTCACGGTTTCAAAACAAACATGAAGATTCCCTGAAAAAAAAAGTATGTTTAAAATTGGCTATGAATTTTATAGTAGCTTCCATCAAGCCACCTTACTGCGCAGGTAACAACTCCTTTACTGTTAAGTTTATTGGCTAGAAATTAATGTTAAATAACGTTGGAGCTGATAACACTGGCACAAACTGTGACTGCCACTACACAACTCGTGTGGATGCTGAGCTGGTACACAGTAACGTGTAGTCTACGCTATCAGTGCATAATGTCTTCAGAGAGGCTATGCAAACAAAGTTCAAGTTTAATAGCCTACATCTCCTTCAACAAGTAGACTTTTCCTTAAGTTTACTGAGAGCCCTGGCAAATATTTGAACTAAATCTATTTTCGTTGCAAAGTTGGCCTTCCGTTTGACTTAAGTAGGGGCATACAAGACCGTGTGAATGGGAAATCGTAGCCTATACATTGATTGCTCAACCATGATTGGGTATCGACTAGTTACAGCGCCGTCAGTTTCGAATATCGCTCTCACCTCCTCTAACAGAATTAGGGCTCGTTTACACGACGACAGTTTTCTTGCTCAATAGCTTTTACTTGATCAATACTACATTTGATGGCTGCTTCTCGCCTTTACCGGAGTATGCGGCTTTCGAGTTGTCTATGCGTATTAGTAACCATGGCAACAACGCAGACGCAACGAGCCTCGTGTACGATGCTTGCAACATTTGAGCGTCGATTTATGACAACAAGAAAACAATTTTTACTGCAGTAAAAGACGACGGATTGTTTTTCGTATGCCGGCATTCGATGGTTTGTCTTCGATTCGATAGCAACGAAATGGACGCCATGTTGGATTTTGAATTCTCGCTGCGAGAAGCTATTTATTTTACCGACGTTTGATCATTGCTAGAAGCTGTACTTTGAGGGAGAATAGCAAATTTTTGAGCGCTGAACCTCTAGTGCTAACTCGCCACTGGAAATAGCGTGAAATGACAACAATCTCGTAGCAATGTCTAAAATTAGTGCAGCACTTTGTTCTTTATCCGTGTTGTTATTTATAATACATACAATTTGTTATCTATTACCGCATTCATTTAGTAGCTACGAGAAACTAATCATAAATAAATAACGGTTGACTAGCAAATAGCATTCGGCGAAAGAGAATAACTTGTTGCATAAACGCGCTCTTAATCAGGATGTCTAATGGCGTATCGTTTGAGTGAAAATGCTACCCATATGAACGTAGGAATACCGCCGCGATTGCGTTTTGATCCGTCTCGTTAGACGAAGATGAGACCTAGGCGCGTTTACTCAGCGACTCGCCATTACATTCTCGCAGCTTAGAATTTAATCGTGATGGCACATGAGTCGTTGCCGTGGTAACCACGCTACCTGGATTAGCGAAATCCAATATCACTCGAGTACAGCCTTGCAGCCTTTTAATCCGTGACAATAAATTTAAGGATCCCTCTTGACGAAATGATTTTCTCAGTCAATTCTGAACTCCCATATATTGGGTGTTTTCGTTGGGAGCCGGTAGAGCTGAAACCACCGCCATGTTGGAATTTCAGATGATTTCTAGAATCTAGCTGCGAGAAGGCGAAGGCGAGTCGGTGCATAAAATGCGCCCTTAGTTCCTGAACGATCAAGTTTCCACATACTTGAGACAGAAAATCAATTCCTTAAACTGACTTAACATTTGTAACTTTTGCTCAATTGTCAATTCCTTGGCTCAAAATAATATTCACGCACTGTTTTCGCGGTGGTATAGCATGACTAAGCGACACAATTTTCTCTCCCGTCCTATTAGACCAATGCAGATTTTATTTTATATTTTTCTACATACAAGCGAAACTAAAGATTTGTATTTTACGAGTTTTCCATCAGGATGTCGGTCAAACTATACCCTAATTTAAGCTTTTTGTTAGAACTTTATTTTCAAAAGTATACTCTATAATAATTGTAAATAGCCTATAAAGTTGTTAACAGAAACCAACCATTCGTGAGAAAAAAGTCGATAGGCAACGATTTGTTTAAGAATGTCGTTATGCACAACATTGGAAGTTAAACAGATTGGATTTATTTTACTAATTTTGTGTTCAAATCCGTTTTAGAAATGCGTGGATCAAACCACACGTTAAACATCACGAGGTTTACCGACGCAATTCCCAATTTGAGGGAGGACTGACAGTTGACTTGTGTTTTTTTTTTTTTTTGCCTCGTCAACAGATATCATTTCCTACTTCATTCGTTGTTACTGAATTCTATATAATTACATTTAAAAAAAAATAAGCCTCCTTTGAATAATCGCAACACAGTAAGACACTCAGTTATTGTTAAAAGCTTCCGTGCTAAACTCAAACAAACTGGAAAGAAAACGCAGTCCAGCAAGTGAAACACACATTTTTGACACGTATTAGAAAGCCTGTAAAAGGCATTCTAAAAAAGCAATGGCTGAAAAAAGACCCAAGTATTTATACAGACCTATATAGTATTAAACGAATCAACGCAATGGAGCTAACATTGTGAACAGCTAATACAGACAAGTGAGCAGCAATTAGGGTATGACGAAAAAATCCGCATGCCATCATGAATCCGGGAATGAAACCGGGTCTTTGATTTGGGCCACCAATGCGCTGAACCTCTAAGTGCTAACTCGCCACTATTATAATCGCTGCGTAACTTGCCATATGAATTAACGACAGTATAAAACAAACTGGCGTCAGTAAGTGCCCGAACCCCAGACCTCCAACCCGGGACAAACAACTAAACAAACAACTAAATGAGGCTAAAGAAACGGAAATTAGCTGCAAACATTAGTATTAAACGAAGACAACATTGTGAAAAGCATAAGAAGTGGCGAGGGATAACGTCTAACTGGAAAATCGCATAATTGGAAGAACGTATACCGTATAACAGTATAACGGAAAGTCGTCTAACACGAAATTCGTATAACGGAAAATCGTCTAACAGGAAATTCGTATAATGGAAAATCGTCTAATGTCCCTGCCTCGCTCGCGCTACCGCGCTCGCTGCGGCTATACATATAACATCAGAAACAGCAGGTATATTATTGTCCAGTTATACGTTTATCCATTATACGATTCAGTAGCGGATCCAGGACGAAATTTTAGGATGGGCGATTCCAGTTCAGCTAGGACTCGAGAACTGATATAACTTTGTCAATAGCGGTACCAGCTCCATGTATCTGGGGGCGGATTGGCCGAAGGGGGAGGGGGAGGAGGGGAGGCGGACTTTAAAGGTAATGGATTTTTTTTTCAAGGATTTGGAGCATTTGAAAAGCCAACGTCTTTTTTCATTTTACCCGTGAATGTCTGTTCATTTTACCCACTCATGTCTGTTCATAAAAGAAGGTGTAACAAATATAGGCCTACTTTATTTATAATTTGGGGTACTGTGCAGGAAGGCCCGGCGTGGATTTTTTTTCGAGCTTTTCTTCTGTTATTTTGTGCTTTTCTCCTATCATGCTACATCGAAAATGCGGAAACATTTCTGTTGATTCTTATGCTATAATTGTATTATTAAGATTTGCAGTCAGTGAAATCACAAACAGCTATTAAAAATAGCATCCAGCTCGTGAGGGTTGATTCGGTTAATTAAATGCTTTAGGAGGGGCAATCACTCCCATCACCCCCCTTTGGATCCGCGCCTTATGCGATTATCCATTATACGATATTCCGTTTAGATGATTTTCCAGATTTTTTATTTATGCAGATATTAGACAATGATCCCATTAGACGATTTTCCGGTTAGACGTTCGTCCGACGCCCCCGCATAAGAATGACAAGTGATAGCATAGTGGTCTAGTGCGTTGGCGGCCCAAGCCAAAGACCCGGGGTTAATTCCCGAACTCATGACAGTACGTGAATTTTTTTTCGTCATCTGCTGCTCACTTGTCATTCTTAACTGTTCATAATGTTGGCCCCATTGTGTTTCTTCGTTTAACACTTGCATTTACAGCGCATCTCCGTTTCTTTGACCTGTATAATGTTGCAATACTTATGATGTTTGCAATACAGCGATCGTGTGGTAGCCTACTCATCATGGCTGAGAGGGTGGCAAAACTCAGCGCCTCAACAAGTTGCAGTCGCCTGAAAGAATTTGAACGAGTTGAAGTAGGCTGGAAGAAATAGAAGGAGTTGAAGTCGCCAGTGTCTCAGAGTAGTGTGAGAGACTATAGCCTCTTTCACTACTGATATGGCAGACATTCTGGCCTCTGCGCAATGATTGAAAGATTACCTGTTCGAATACTCACAAACTTCTTTGTCTTTCAAAGTCAAAATTGAGCTGGTTCATCTAGCTTATAGTTCCTTCTTCAAAAGTATTCATTAAAATGCGTTGCAATAAAAACACAATCGTTTTATTTCGACTTATGTGTTTAATGCAATCTAACACTTTATTAACACTTTATTATTTTACTTGTATTAACCACGTGTTTTATTTGCAACACTATCAAAATGCTCTACCCAGGGTTGTGAAAAACCCTGGTCACGGATGGATTTTTTTCGAGCTTTATAGGGTTTTATCAAGTTTTGCTATTCATTTAACTTTTTTTTTGGTGTTTGATGATTTTTTTTCTATGTTTTATGCACTTGGCTATTTCAACTGTGGTTATGAGTAGCTAGTTGAGCTGACTCCTTTTGGGATTAGGTTTAGTGGTTTTACTAGGAAATGAGATTATTAAACGTTCCTTCATTCCTTCCACCGCCCTTTAGGTGACATCCCCCTTCAAGTATAAGGGTAAATCAAAGATCAGTTGTTGAAAAATAATGATCTCCGAAACATTTTTTCCATTTCTAAATCCCTAAGAACTTTTTAAAAACCACTTATCCGTTTTTTTTAAGGATAGTTTTATTGGTCTGAGAGAAATCACAACCACCATTTCTAAATGGTCTCATAGTAACTACCGCTTATATTACAAGGCTTTTATGAGTGTTTGAGCTATGCAGACGTTTTAGTACAGGTGTATCAAAAATGAATGTGTGTATAATATATAACAATAGCGTTTAATTCCCAACACCATGTAAACACAGTCATGCTCTTTGAGTACGGCATGTGTTTACAAGATGTTGCAAATTACACGCGAAAGATTTCCATTAAAGACATCTGCAACACTACAAAAACGTTTTAAGATTTAGAAGTTTCGCTTCTCACCTTTCGGTTTTCGGGTCGAACACGTCTTATAACCAATCTGTGAGTACCTAAAGCTTGTTTTATTACTACGCTTTGACCTTACGTGTAGGCCAAAGTTTCAGACCAATAACGCTTAAATCATCTTGAAAATCTTGCTTTAAAACATTCGTTTTAGCGCATTAAAGCCGGCAAGGGGAACATCGCCGATTTACGCCTCTGCGAACACTCCTAAACACAAAAACAACGACTAAGATAAGTCCTGTCTTTAAACATTTTTTTAAAAGAAATAGAAAAATCTTGGATTTCGGTAGCTTATTTGCATTTAGTCTATGTGTGAAAAGGCATAGTTTATTATTGTATATCTTGCTTATATGCATGTTTGTACGAGTAGCCTAGTTGGCATGTGAATTTCGATAATGCGTGCATGTGTTAGGCTATGGCTGAATTCAAAATAGGTAAACCACGACCATAGTATTGATTTTCTTCCTGATCGTTTCTTGTTCTGAAATGGTTTCATCATTTCGTTAATTATATTTTCTGTACCTAGATTAAATGTGATACTTACCTGATTACGATTACCTGTATCGATTACGAACGATAGTTACCCTTAAATTGCATGATTATGATTTATTCATATTGGATGTTAGGTTAATTTTGTTTTTAATGTTTACTGTTGATAGCTACTTAGGCTACCTGTTACTTTTAGGAGTGCAGTTATCCGTCGCATGAGTGTTATTGATTAAGGGCTTGATATGCTATAATTTCTCTGCTAGAGAGTATGATGCATGACATAATGCTTACCTGAATGTGGAGCAGTTATCATTTGCATGTAGTAAGAATTATTGGAATAGCATGATTATTGGATAATGTTTTTTGTTTTTTTAATATTGCTTTGCATGTTGTTAACGTGTACAGTAATTTGCATGTTAGCTCACACAGTCGTTGTATTGTCCAACACAAATGATTGTGCTACGCTTGGTAAATAATTTTAGTTTTTACCACGGAGATGCAGAGGAGTAGAGGTAACGTGTAGGAATATTGCACACTTTAGATAAATTAGAGTTAAATTTCAACCCAACTTCATGGTATCAGCATAGTAAACTTTGAGGAGGGATTATGTAATTACCCTAAATGGTTAGTCTAGTAGGTTAAAGGCGTTTAGCTATTCAAGGAATGCAGTTGTGTTAACAATTCCCGTGTAAATTTAGGGGAAAACGCTATGGACAAAAGCTGAAGCTAGCCTATAGAGATAATAGCCTCCTTCCCCCAAACTCTTGACCAATACCATGGGGTGGGGGCGGGGGTAGGGGGGGGGCAGACTGAATCATCACGACCAGTTTTGGGGGATTTCTTGGAAACCGTTTCAAGCTTCTTAATACTATACGAATTGATCCTTTGCTTTCGACTTGTGCGAGAAGAATAAATGCAAAATTTTCGTGAAGAAGTGTTTAAAATAAAAAGTTCACTTTGGATTACAATGCGTAGTTCTTGAAGCCTGTGCTTAACAAAAATGCCTTTGTTTACCATGCGTTGTAAAGTAAACACTAGGCCCTACTGTTTAACTTTAAACATTTCTGTCGCAGCATGTGTTTTAACCATGTGTTTACTGTTTTTACAAGGTGGGAAACTGATCATGTCTGTTATTTTAAACACTATTGATAGGGCTCTTCTCATTCAATGCAACTTGTGAAACGCTTTTGTAGCGTACTATTTACAGCTAAAACGTCCAAAGAAGTCTGTTTTGAAACACTACGTTTTACACTGTAAAGTGTTGCAAGTGCAGCATACATGTGTTTCTATATTTTTAATATACAATAAGTTTCATTTATAAACATGTGTACTTAAAACGTGCGCGGCTACGGAAATGTCTAAAATAAAACGAGTGGTTTTTGTTTAACAATAGTGTTCAACATAGTATACGAGTTTTTATTACCTACAGTTTCCAAAACATACACACTGTAATAAAAACAGAAGCTTTTTATTTGAAACACTTCTGCCCCCGTATGTGTTTCAGTATTTGTTTATAAAGTGATGCAAACTAAATTCAGACAAATTTACCTAAATCCAATTCGTAAAGGCTGCACTTAAAGTGTCTAGAATGTCTATTAGTCCGTTAATACCAACATTAATTAAATTCTTACTTACTATAATAATTTATTAGCCTTGTTAACGAGTGGCATTTCAATTAAAGACATTAATTTTCTTTAAGCTCTCGAAATGTTTTAAACCTAATTAAACATTCCAAGACAGTTGAACCATATTATCAATTTTGTCTTTTTTCTTTTTTTTTTGCAGAATTTAGCTTTCCCATTGAAGCACTTTCAACCACTGATAAGTAGAAATGGCAGGCAGAAACAGTAAAACAAAACAAACAAAAATTTTCTATTATTAAAAAGCTATAATCATTTCATACACGCCCCTTTTAAACTTGACGTTAAGGGGAGTTTTAATATCTACACGCCGGTTCAGACAGATAAGACAAATAAACAGAGTGTGTTCTTCAAAATACTGTGTGATGGAAACAGCAGGCATGCATGCAGTTTCCCCTTTTTTCTCTCTCCCCCCTTCCACACCTTCCTTTCCTGAAGCTAACAAACTAAAACTCGAGCAAGTCTTTTTCATTCCGTTTTTGGAAGTCTCTTCTTTGTTATTGTTCCACCCCTTCTATCCGTTCTCAGCGTGCGCCCCTCCCCTTGCCCGAGTGGGGCCGCTTCCTCTTGTAACCCGCCCCGCAGAGCGGATTGGCTGGAAGCCGTCCTTCCTACCAATCAGCGTCCGCCCCCAGTCGCCCTCCGCTACGGGGAACTAACAAGCGCAGCCTGCAGGGAGCGAATCGGGCCTTGCGCGTTCAGCTCTTCACTGTCTTGGACGATATAACCAAGGCTTTAAGTAGGCCTCGGATGGACGGGGCTCTCGGCAAACGAGGCGTCCGTTTCCGCTTGCTCGATGGAAGCCACCCTGCTCCCCTGTACGCACAAAGTCCCCTCCCCCCGCACCATGGAGCTGTAGCGAGCTACGGATTCACCAGCGGTGCCACAGCGGCCTCGCTGCCGGACCTCCAGTCGGACATGTTGAACCCTTTCATGGACGCCAGCCACCACATGGGTGCGCTGAAACTGAGTCCTCCTCACCATCCCATGAGCGATGTTGCCGCAGCAAACCACCAATTCCCCCAGACGAACGGCTATGGGGTGCCGCACCATCACGGACACCACGGCCACCACGTCGGAGGTTACGCCAGAGACTTCTTGCTACGCCGGGATCACCATGGTGTACCCATCTCGGCCCACGAGGCCGCCCTCCAAGCTGCTTCCAACGGCGCCGCGCATGCTGGCATGTTCGTGCCGTCCAGCGCCGGCTTGCACGGCCCGCATGGCGGCGGGGACCCAACGTCGACGCACGTGCTCTTCCCGGGGCTTCACGACGGCGGCGGGCACCACGGAGGCCACGTAAACGGACGGCTAGGCCTCGCCGGCGACATGTACTCGCGCGCGGAGCAGTTTCAACAGAGTCCGGCCATGAGGACAGACCACCTGGTAAACTCTCAGTTCCACAATCCTATGAACATGGGCCACATGAACCCGATGGCCGCCGCGGCCGCAGCCGCCCATGGGCCGGGTGCATTTTTCCGGTACATGCGGCAGCCGATCAAGCAAGAAATGTCCTGCCAGTGGATCGACCAGGACCAACCTAGTCCGCGAAAAGTGTGCGGAAAAACATTTACAACAATGCATGAAATTGTGACGCACATTACTGTTGAACACGTCGGTGGGCCGGAGTGTTCGAACCATGCTTGTTTCTGGCAAAACTGTCCCCGTAACGGAAGGCCGTTCAAAGCCAAGTACAAACTAGTGAACCACATACGAGTTCACACTGGCGAGAAACCGTTTCCATGCCCGTTTCCCGGATGTGGGAAAGTGTTCGCCAGAAGTGAAAACCTGAAAATTCATAAAAGAACTCACACAGGTAGGTGCTAAAAAAAAAACGTCAGTGTTCAAACGGCAACGGTGTTGTGAAGAAAAAAATAGGCCTAACTTGCTCGGCACGCACGTAGCTTTGAAGCAACGTGTTCGAGGGCCTAAAATTGGTAAACAAACAACCGCTGGGGTTCTCTGAGGGGGAAAAAAATGACCCCAGTGGCGTCATTTTGTGACGTTAGGCTTATTGTGTTTCTGATTTCCGTATATAACTATTGTACCGAAAGCGTAAATTTTATAGGTAGGAAAATATGAAAGATCAAAATTACACCAATGACAGGTGCGTGGTGCACAAAAAACAGTGTGTTACAAAAATTACGTTTGCAACCCTATATTGTGATATTAATAGCCTAGGTGCATATTGCAACGGTATAGTTATTGGATGAGATGAATAGAGTTGAATATCAACGCATTTACTTACTACCTTAACGCCCATGAGCTTATTGCCGGGAAGTGGAAGCTGAAGGGTGTGTGTGTGTGTG
>JAHWFP010271264.1:15105-36504 GCA_023313725.1 Lithobius niger
GCCCCGCGCGCCCCCCGCGCCGGCGGGGGGGGGGGCCCCCCCCCCCCCCCCATTCTGACCTTATGAATGATACTCCCACCCTACCCCCCCACTTAGACCTAAAACCTGAATCGTAATTATTATCCTGGTTAAACTTCGAAAAAGTGTGCTAGGCTACAAGTATCATTCATAAGGTCAGAATCTAAATTTGTACATTTGTTCAAAAATTACGCTTAGTGAGTGAAATCATTGTTTCTGCTGACAGGAGCTCCAAGCGTCACTTTAAAACACAACGTTATTCTTTTTCCCTAAGTTACAAGTGCGGTTGCAAAAATCGGTCATCAGAAAACCAAATGATTAGCCTTGCAGTAACAGGTGGTCTTTCGTTAGAAACTTTTGCCTGTAGCAAAAGGGCAAAATGTAACTTGCCAGCAAAAATAACTTTATTGTTGTTTTATAGGCGAGCATCTGTTGCTGGTCTATAGGCCCTAACTTACAACAAATGCTGAAAGCTTGTGCAGCAAAGTTTCCTCCAGAGAAAGCTCTAAGCGTGCCTATCATGTTGTGGAGTCGAATTACAGGAAGCTCCCTTTCAACGAGGGCTATCTGAAACCAATTGCGATATGGGTGTGTGTGGACAATAAGCAAATACGATTAGCCTGGTGTTTAACAGTCATCCTAAACAAAAGGGGCGATTGCCAGCCTTCTGGGATTATGGTAAACACAGATTAACCCCTCTGGTCGGTCATTAACCCTTTCCTATGTGGAAACCCCATAAGATTAATGTTAACCTATTTGAAGTGCGATTTTACAAACAGCTTGACACGTGCTGTTTTTAAAGTTATATTTAACTTCGAAACTATCTTGAGTGTTAGTCGTATTACATTTTACAAGCAAACATATACAAGACTTGCCTTATGCATATCACGTCAAAATTACGCTACTAAAATTTGTATAATATTGAAAATAAAAGCAAAGCATAAAAAAATGAGATCAAGCCTATATAGAACGTTATTTTCCTAGCCGTTTGTGATACAGAGGGGGGAAAGTGCCATTTTTTTGCAGTAAATAAACACACTAGCATAACACAATAGCATCACATGGTAAACATTCGTGGTTTACTTCACATAATGCATGTTGGAATAAAAGGTTTAAATTCGTGTAGCCTACGTGGCGGATATCAATGTAAATTGTTTTATTTCAAACGTTTCGTCTGCAACATTCGGAAATTGCTGATGGTTAGAAAGTCTCCTCAATCCCGCGCTAAAGAAAACGCTGTTCATGATTCATCCGAAACCTAGGAAGGGTTTTGGTCACGTGTGGTGCCAACTGTCAACTCTGAAACAAACAAAATCTGTTAGGCTAACACATGACCATGCAGCTACCTTTTAAAGCTTTTACATTTACACGTGAACGTAAGCCCTAATATTGCTGATAAATCGTTACTAAATTATTGACCACAAGAAATCCAAGCTGAAATTATATTCAAAATAATTTATTAACGTTTGTGTAATAAATATCATATGGTTAGATAATAATGTTTATCATTTATTATTGTGCAGTGTAAGCCAGTATTAAATAAATAAACTAAATGTTCGTAAACTCACCTGAGAATACAAGTACAGCAAGCCAAAATACTATGCAGTTTAACATGTATTTTATAGGCTAGAGTTTTAGGCATTAATGGTAACATTGAAGCAAACAAGCTCATAGTCAAAGACTTATGTTCTGCAATTTTAAAAATCCCGAATATCGTGCAAAGTAACGTCTGTGGTACATATAAATTACTTTTTTTTATTCACCCCTTTAATACGGTAATTACCACAGTCATATCATACCAGCCTATTCAAACAAATAAACTCAAAATCACAGTAATTAACGCTATCAACAGAGAAAGGCATTTGAAGTGTGTAAAATCCTTCTTGTAGCCTAATTTAAAAATGGAAGGCATTGTCTCTTAAATCGTAAAAATAAACTGGTAAAAAGTGATTATTTATTTGACACTAAGAAAACTAAAACAGATAATACGTCATCTTAAAGCAATAACATTTAAAACGGAACAAAGACTATTTCCTTCGGGTAAAACAGTTTGTTGTAGGCTACGAGTTGAAACCGGAGTTATTCATGAAATAAAAATTAGCATTACGTTCTGAGTTAAAAAGGGTTTTAACTTTTGTAACGATTTATTTCTAATTTCTAATGACTTAGTTCTCGTATATACGTTTTACTTTGCAAAATGTCAAACATACGATTTGAGTTTGTAAATAATGTTAGGCCTAAGCCTACAGAAATTATTCAGGTAAATGTTTGATTGAAAGTTGCGATGTGTCTTCACTCGTTTATCTTTCAAATAAATATTCAAAAATTGCAGGCCAACCTATTGTTTTGGTTCCTTGCGTAAGTCAGGAAAAATTACCGATATTGCAAAATCCGCTATAACACCAAATTTCTAAAGATACTTGGTGCCAAAATTTGGGGGCATTTTTCAAGGTAATAACCGCGAGAAGTGATCAAAATGTTGTTCTTGATCATTTTTTAACGTCGAGGGAACAAAAACTTGCCTATGCTGAGAGAGGGTCCTATCAAAATCTAAATTGTTTTACAATGTTCAATGTGGCAAGCTTAAGTAAACAGAATGAGTTTATTTTGAATACGAATTAAACATTACGAACAACACACACAGGCAAAATTCAAAAACGGAGCAAGAATAAAGAATTCGGCTGGGTGAAAGTAGGCCTAATCTCGTACCGATCGAATTAAAAATTCGCTTTAGCCCGAGACTATAAACGATACTGAGAATCACAAAAACCGAAAGACGAAAATTGAGACAAATGAATGACGCCAAAAACTCATGATGTCGATAAACCCTCATTACGCGTTTGTTATCTGTCTGTATAATAAACACAACAACCTAACCAACAGCAGGAAACCATATTGCTAAAAAGCAGCTCGTATGTAATAGAAAATTGTTTGCATTCACAGTTTGACTCTGCATAAATTGCTATAGACAGCTGGCACTCTGCGGGTAATCTGCCGACGTTGCTACTCACAAAATCTGGGTCGTTTGTAACGTCCTGCAGTGTAGTACTACTGTTATTTTTTTTTGCGCCACATGCTACTGTTAAATGTTAATAGCATATTTTGTAACGTGCGGATTTATATCGCTGACGAGGCAAGATTTAAAGTTAAATCGCGTAAAAAATACGTCACGTGCCGGCAGACTCACATGTACAAGTGCTGGCAGATGCAATATTACCGCTATTAAAATACCTATTTTAGCTTATTTTGTTTTTTAATGATGGCTCCACCAAGAAAGAACAAAAAAACTGAATTTGAAAAATGCAACAGATTGTTTGTATAACCGTACCAAAAAAAAATTAATAAACGTAAAAAGTGTATAATCGAGCTAGTTTGACGTACAAATTAAATATTTAAAATGTTGTCCTGTCCATTTACCGCTTTTTAATAGCCATTTAGGCTAAGTCGCCTAAGCAGTATTCTTAGGTCGATCAATTTTGGTTAGTTACCCCAAGCGCGAATTTAACTTCTTATAATCCTACAAAACACATCATAAATTTATAGCCTTCACAACAAACCTATTGTGTGAATAATCACGTAGCGGATTACGTTCAACCTGCTAAGTGACAATGTGAACCAATTCTAAAACTCAGGCTGCTTAATACTACAATAATCACCAACCCAAACGTCGTAGCAATTACTGTAGCTTCCATACTCTTATTAAACTGATATTTTAGTTCTCTTTGACAAACGATTTCCCATTTTCAGGGTTTACAACAATCAGGCGTGTAGTTAGGCGTAAAGGTGTGGTGTTTGCCTCCAGTTAGATTAAACCGATAGGGAGCTCACGTAGGCTATCTTTGCTGTCCACCCCTAGCGGTCGCTGGGGGCTACTGGTCAAGGTGTTCAGCGTGTACCGTTACCATACTCATTTTTCCAATTGCCTACAGGGGGGAAAAGTATATTACACGTCAGATCGCTATCTACGTTAACGTAAAAACACGGTTTTCTCAATGAAAGTGTAGATGGGACAACGGATATCGCCCTGTCGCTTTTCAAACCGTAATTGTGAATTTGGCCAACGGTGAAATGCATATCATTAGGCCTACGGCGCACATTCTTTGAAAATACCAACAAGGGCTTTATTAGATCAAAGATAACGACACTGATTTTTTTTTTGTATCTGTGAACACAGGCATAAGAAATAAAATAAATAGGAAATAAATAGGCCCTATCACAAATTGAATTGAACCATTAGTGTCACTTAATAACAGCGTTAGTTTTTTCATAAATTGGGAATTTCATTGACGCAGCCACGAACCCTTCTTTGGTTTTTGAACAACGAGAATCATGAACTTAAAATAATTGTGATAAAAGCTTTTTCAAACGTTCGAAAATTCATTGAACGTGTTAAGACAAGTCAAAAGATCAGTTATCAGTGGTTAACGTAAAACCACGGTTTTCTCAATGAAGGCGTAAATGGACGAATGATATCCACCTTTCACTTTATAAAACCTTAAATGTGAAATTACTGACACTAAAATGCATATTGATATTACTATGAAGTACATATCTTACTCTGAATACAAACAAGACGTTTATTAGATCAAAGATGTAGCTGTCGAACGGTTCGTTAAATGGGTACATAAGATATAAAAGGAAGTAGTAATGTTATACAAATAGAATTAAACTATTACGGTATAGTGTCAACTTAATTCCTAATTAACCATATTGTTACTATTTTTTTCAAAGGTTCGAAAATACATTGAACGTGTTACGACAAGTCAAAAGATCAGCTATAAGACACACAGGTTAAGTTGATTATTATGCCTAATGTATAGGTATAACAATAATTTTGTAAAATTTGATTAGTCGATATGTGGAATAATTAAAGCATGCCGTTACTTTGACCATGGAATATCTGTCGTTAGGCCACAATGACATTTATAAGCGAAACATGGAAATAATAATGTGTGAAAAGTAAATAACAATAGTCGATGTTGTTTTCATAAAAAAAACAGCCAATGTTGTTTTCGAACAAGTCCTAGCGTCATCGTACGAAAACACCAAATGTGCTGCTGCGTCTATACTCTCTAAGTTCAGTAAAATATCTGGGCACGGTATAATTATTTGATGTTGAATGTAAATTCTTGTCATTTGGTGGAATTCATAAGTTTTAAACAAATTATTGTCGACACCAAAAAAGACATAGTCTATAAACAATTATCTTGCAGATTAAGATGTAAAATATTATTGGCAGAGAGAATTAATTAAAATTTCCTTTTTATCCAGCATTTTTTTATATGGAGAAATAAATCTATGACAACCGGCAAGCTGTTATAGACGCATTTATTCAATAAAAATGATGCTGAATAAAAAAAAAACGGAACATCTTCCTACCTCTTTGTGCACTCATCAACTCATCTGCCTACATATCAAAATTTTACGGAAAAATCTGATCATCCGTTAGATATTTCATTCGGCTGTATTGTTTGATATGTGACCGATGCAATGAGCGATTTGCCGTTTCGTTGTGTATTTTGTGACAAAAAATATCAAAACTTTGCAAATGCCAGTGCCGTGTCACGTAAGTTTAGCTAAGTGGCAATTTTGAAATTAAATATACCAAATATTGAAATGAATTAGGTGTGACGATAGACATTCCATGTTCAAAGGTAACGTCGTGCTTGAATTATTCTACATAATATAGGCTAATTAAATTTTGCAAAATTTGTATTAGGCCTGTATTAGGCATAATAAATAATCAATTTAATCTGTGTGGCATAGCTATCTTTATAGACTAGTGTCTTAATACGTTCAATGAATTTTCGAACGTTTGAAAAAACAGCAACATTATGGTTAATTAGAAATTAAGTTGCCACTACTGCAATAGTTTAATTCGATTTGTGTATTATTACTACTTCTTTTTATTTCTTATGTACCCATTTACACGAAATGATTCGACAGCTTATATCTTTTATCTAAGCCTCTTGCCTTTACTCGGAGTAACAAATGTACTCCGTAGTGATAACAATATGCATTTTACTGTCAGGAATTTCACATTTAAGGTTTTATAAAGTGGAGGTGGATATCCTTCGTCCATTTACGCCTTCATTGAGAAAATTGTACCTTAACCATTGATATTACTGACATATACATTTTGCTGCACAATAGTTTAGCCTAAATGCATTTGTGGACACACTATATACTTTTAAAAAGCAGAAAAAAGCAACAAAAATTTAGTTTACCAACTTCTTCAAAAAATTACGATGTAATACGAATATTGGATGTAAGTCACATTAACCACGTTTAAGAAAAAAGATCGCTCATTAATTTAACGATGGCTAGTATTTCACTTATTTTAATATAGGCCTGTACTTTGGTACATAATTGTATGCGTTTAAGGCTTACGAATATGACTATGAATTGAAGAATGAAGCTAAGACTTATATCACTAAACAGAAACCACATAAACCTACCGACTTCATAAAATCTGCTATTTTGGTTTGCTTATTGTTCCCATGAACAGGGTAGGTCTACGAACGGCTTAGATTAGTGATTAATTCTGTAATCAGTATATTCTGTGGGACAGATCCTCTGCAGAATTTTCAGAAGTTTTCAAAAGCTACAGTGTAACAACGTGTAGTATTTAACAAGACGCAAAAATTGAGTGATGGTCCAAAATAATCATTTACGTTCATCGTTGCAACTGTTGTGTGGATTGAATGACCAAAACAAAATTTCTGTTGCCGAGTTTTGTAAATTATTATTCAAGAATGCGCAATAAACATTAAAACTAGGGATCGACCGATCATCGGATCGGTATCGGCATCGGCCGATATTTTTCATCCGATAATCGGATCGGAATCGGATTGGTTTATGTGTCCGATACCGATGTCAACTTCACTGCCAAACGCGAGTTTCAGTTTTGTAAATTGCTTCGGTTTTCAGATCAACTAGCCAAGGCTTGTCACCTCTCAATACCAAGAATTTATAAATTCTTTTAAATACTAATATTAATGTCTAGTGCATTGCGTTTAAGTCGTCTAGGGATCGACGGGAACCAAGCACCAGCTGGTCCTACCGGAGCACGTGCCAAAAGTTAAACCAGCCAAAATTTGGTTAATTCTGAACATTGTGTATCTTAGTTACTTTTATTAAATATTTAACGTAAAAGTACATAAACTTATATTTGCGATCTCGTTTACCTTTTGTTAGTTAAAGAAATTGATGATTGTAGAAGCATTAGTAGCGTAACTTACGCTCCTTGAAAGATTTCTTTGTTGTGGAGCTCAGTCACAAGGGCCAACAGAAAACGTGGATTACTTTTATAGTCAGTAATCCTGGACAGTGAATAAACGGGTTGTGATTTTTAAAAGGTTTTAAAAATATTTTATGTCAAAATCGTAATTTTTTTTAGAAATACAAATCCCTAAAAAATGCGGTAACGAGAAACGTTTTAATTATTTGCTACGAAGTGCGTTGTCTTTTGTCTTAGCTGGTATCGGCAGGGTGCTCGATGCGCGGACAACCAGGAAAAAGTAATGCAGATTAGGCCATTAAAAAAAAATCGTCTTAAATTTAAAATTATTATTTTTTAAAAATACTTTATTACTATTATAGTATAACAATATCCCAGTATTTACTCGAATCCTGTGTTTTTACTACTGTTAAAATTATTCAAGCTGTATCCTCCATTTTACTGGTAGTAGGTGCACCTTTCGGGTATCTACTTTTAAAGATCATTTTGTAAACATCCGGTTTCTTCGACGTAGTCAGTTTATCCGATCAACTATGTTCTATTTAAAACTAGTTTCAAGTGGATCTGAATGAAATAGCCTATATGGATTACCAATTAAAGATATTGCAGCAAAAAGGTTTATTCATAGAAATTCAAGAGTGGATGGTAAAGCCTTGGATTGGTAAAGCAAATACCCAAGTTTTGTTTCGTGCTGGGTAGTTGGCCAGATGGGCTACGGTGATTTTAAATCGCATTTTCCTATTTTAGTTAGACGTGAGTTTGGGGAGGGGACAAGTAAAGTAAGCAAAGGAATATTTTCCAATGTCCAGCGTTAATTTGTCATTCGTTCGTTATTAATATTTTGCTAGACCTAATTTTAATTACGGTGGATTTTGTTTTGTTTAGGGATGGGGGTTTGAGGAGCAGAGCCTGGAAACTCTCGACAGTTGATTTGAAATTAAAAGGCATGACCAGCCCCTGTAAAGATTAGTTTTATAATTTCCGATTTACGTTTTTTCTCTCATGCAAGTCTGGATAGGCAGTTAGTACAAACGTAGGCTACTCATACTTAACATCAGACGTTTTAAATCGTTTGTAATGAAAAATTTTAATCAGTGTTAAATTCATTGTACTACATTGCTGATAAATTAATGGTTTTTTTTGGCATTTAACTTTAAATATGGTCCATATGTTCATTTTTTTTACTTGTGGTACTGGTATGAGAAGGTGCCAAAAGTTACAAGGAACCAGATGGGATAAGCAGTGGTAAATTTTACCCAGATAGATCCATTGTGTGTAATAATAATAACATTTTGTAACTCATTGCAATAAAAGTGTAAAAATATGATAATTATAACTTATTTTCAATTATATGAAGTAACAAGGATAATATTGTATTTTTTAGTTCGTATTAAGTTTATAAATTTTGCTTGGTTAAAAATTTTAAATATCGGCATCGGATCGGCATCGGATCGGATCGGTGTGACAGTTATCGGCATCGGATCGGATCGGCAAAAACCTGTATCGGTCGATCCCTAATTAAAACAACGCGAAACAAAACAAATAAATTACAGAAACTTGCTTCTCTACGTATACATACAATTATACATCATTTAAATTTGAAAGCTATATTTTCATTTAGCCGCAATATTTCTTGGAGAATGTTGGGTCCGCCAATAATAAAATTACACAGTAGTACAGTAATACGTGTGATGCCAGTACAATTAATTGCACAAAAGGTTGCTTGTTTGTTCACCTCTTTGGTTTAATACCATGTTTATATGCATCGGTTTATCCCAAGATTCGTTTATACAGAGGTTAATTTAGCAATACATGTAGCCTATACTGTTCTGAAGATCCAATTGTTGATTGACACACCGCGAATGGCACTGTTTTATCGTTGAAAATTTCATTGGTAGAGGGAGCAACACCGCCCCGAAAATTCGCAGCCTCATAAGCCCATTTCGCCTTGCGACAGTATAGAAACAAATCAACAAAATATAACACGTAATATTTAGATAAAATCAGTTATCAGAATCGGACTGGCCACAGCGCAATTGTTCCACGGCAGAGGCGCCTTTGGCCATCACACTTTTGGCGCCTCTTGGGAAGCTATCTCCCCCCCCCTCCCCAAAGAAAAAACAGTGCTCCATTTTGGATATTATTATTGGTGACCATTCCTTTTTTCATGGACAACCCCCCCCCCCCTTACTTGCGTTTTCCGCTAATTTTGTAACCCCCCCCCCCCCCCACCCACCCATGCCACTCCGACCCAAAAAAATTTCATTAAAACTGCAAAAAAAAATCGAGAAAAAAATAAGGGCGGCGTTCAATACAATACAAAATGTCTTCTAAATCTTAGGGTGCTCCTGCATACCCCATTTGCAAGCCGCTTATTCAGACATAAGTTTCTGGTGAAACACACAGCCAGCGCACCTGTCATTCCGACTAGTGAATAATTATGTGTACCGACGAGGTGTTTTTATTCGTTTGTTTTGGTTCACATTTTTGTCGTAAAACTAAAATGGTCGTCATGGAGAGTTTGATGCCATGTTGGAGTGTTGTGTGTTATGCCTATCCATGGTTTTAATATTTGAATTACAAAAATATGTATATGTATACGATTAAAATCCACAGTGGTTTGCTTTTCATATTACTTATAAAGTAGTCGTGATTATAAGTGATCTGCAAATGAGTTGTAGATTCATTTGAAATTCATTATTGGACAAGGCTTGATTTCGATTTTTGTCTGTATTCCGTCTTTATGATATGGATTGCCTACATGTGAAAACGAAATTGACCAGAGAGTACAAAAAACATCTAAAAGTCACTGGAGGGGGGAGGGGAGGTGTGACTACATATGAAAAAACAAAAAGTGGCCGAAAAAGTATCGAATATGGCAAATTTGCATTAGGCAACGTCAATGGAAATGAGGTTTAAATTTACTGCTTTAATGTTTAGGAAAAAAATTCCAATTCTTGACTTGTGTCCTTTCTGTTACTGTTTAATTCCTTCCAATCGTTCATAATGCAGAAAAAAAATTGACTTTTCTCTCGTTGTTACCGCAGTCTAAACGTATCGGTGAAAGCTTGTGTCTTGCAATGCGAAAGGCTATTTAAAACTGCCGACGACTTTCAAGGAAATGTGAATGAAAAAGGGAAATTATTTCACTAAATTTTGCTCGAAATGACAAATTCAGTTTAAGAATTGTAGCCTGTTATTGTAGCCTACAATAAATAAGCTGAATTTTTCAATTCAGCCACAAACGTCGTACAAACTATAGGGTATTGTGTTTTGATTGCAAACTATTTGCACCAATGGTGTTCGAAGTGAGTGATTATGGACATTCTTCCGTTGTTGACGTTGAATTACATTCCAATGTTCCAATGAATTATATTCCAATTAAAAATATACATTCCAATGTTCTGGAGAGAAATCATTCAAACGATGTGAAACTCAAAGATGGTGTTTGATGCGCCAGTCAGTTAAAACTAGTTCTGCTGCTTTTAAAATTATTTTTCATTTCAGTACAAATTCGTAAAAATCATGGCATGCAAAAAAAATTATGTGCAGAAAAACTGAACCCCAGTAAAATAAAAAAAAAATAATGCGAACGGAATTGAGGAGTATCAGTCTCCTCGTGTTATTCCGTGCTGCAATGAGAATTAAATGCTAATTGTACTTCGTTTTTACACTGTTAAAACACAGAAAACGTTTTTTGAGTTTTTTAGCTGAAAAACACCCAAACGTTTTTTGGAAGTAGCATGGGCTGAGAAGAAACATTTCAAAACAGCGGTTATAGTGTTGCAGACGTGAAATGTGTTAAACTAAAACACTAGCGTTTAATTTGCAACACATCTGTAAACATGTCTTTACATGCTTTAAAACATGCGTGAAAAAACATAGGCATTTACGTTTTACGCTATTTTCAAAAGCGTATGCGTTTTCATAAAAACACTACTGTTTTTTTAAACACTTTGTCGTGACATGTGTTTTAAACATGCATTTGCAAATTTGTAAACTGAACGCTGTAACAAACGCTCTTTCACGTGCAATACAGAAACGACTAATGTTTTGAAAGGTTTCGACTCAGTCCTTGCTATACTTATTTGGCTATACTCTTTGGTTGTTTTTCAGCTAAAATAGTCTAAAAACGTTTACTAGTGGTGTCTAAAATGTGTTTATATTAAAACTTTTTTTTTTTTTCAGTACATTTAGGCTTCTACACGGATATCAAATATCAGTTGATAGCCAGCAAAATAGAATGCCAATATCGCTAATATAATACCAACACAAACTTAATTTTTGTCTCATTCTTTAAAAGATCCTATTTTACAGTGTTGCGGCAGTACTGCACATTGCCAGTGCAATAAAAAATAAATAAAACAAAGTTGACTTTACCGTACTTAAAAAATTACCCCTAATCCCAACGGGGTTACCAAATTACGAATAGAGTGAAAATAATAACACGAGCTCTTATAGAAACACATAAGAGTTACTTAAAACACACACGACTTCTTTTTGGGAATGAAACGAAAGCACTAGACATAAAGCATTATTTCCCCCTTTAGCATTGAGCTAAGAACAGGCCTTCCTAAGCCATATACCGGTAGTCTATTGTCATGTGTTAACATTTGCATTTGATTTGTATATCTTGCTCAAACGCGCCCAAAATATTGTTCTAGGACGAGGGGATGATTCTAGCCCATGTCTTTGGTATTAACCATATTTCGGAATGAACCAGTAAACCACAAATGCATGTTTTAAAATCTACACATTTTAGACGCACCCAGAAAACGCTTTTAGACGGTTTTAGCTGAAAAATTCGTGAAAGCTTTTCGTAAAAAGCGTGGGCTGAGAAGAAACGTTTCAAAACATTAGTGTTTATAGCGTTACTGGCGCGAAATGTTGAAATCAAACATTAACGTTCAATGCAACACTTTATAAACCCATGCGTAATGTTGCGATGGAAGAGTTTAAAATATTACCATTTTATTTTTGTGTTATTTATTTATTATGTTAAATAAACAGCAGTTTATATTTTATTTTATACAGTATTTTAACAAAGAATAGCCTAGTGTTTTTATGACACCGCATACTTTGAAAAAAAAGCTTAGTTTATCATGAGTCGTGAAATAAACGCCACTATTTTATAAACAGCCGTGTATATTTTATTTTAAAAAATAGTGGTGTTTATTTCACGACTCATAATAAACTAAGCTTTTTTTTTTTCAAAGTATGCGGTGTAATAAAAACACTAGGCTATTCTTTATTAAAATACTGTTGGCGCTACGTGTTTTAAGCATATGTCAATACAATTTTTCATATTCTACGTTTTATTTTAAACGCAGTTCATGTCTGTAACATATAGACGTTGATATTTAGAAAGGTTTCTTCTCATGGGCTGAAAAAAAGCTTTCGAAACATCAACGTTAATATGTTACAGACATGAAATGCATTTAAAATAAATCACTAGCGATGAATTTGCAACATTTTATAAACACCTGCTAATTTGTAAACACATTGCATCGAGTTAAGTAAAATAGTTGATTTGGCATTACTACTTCCAGAAACTGAATAATCCAGGTGTAACGCAGCCTGTCATTAGTGTATTACGAGTGTCTTTCAGATATCTGAACAATATTTTGAACAAAATTTTGTTCTCGACTCTTAAGAACATTCAGTTTAGATACACAAACACATTTAAGAATGAGATGACGAATTTACCGGTGTTTTGTAGCGAATTACACTGTCAAACTTATGCGTAAGAGCATGTTTTAAGATCAACACATTTTCTACAACAGAAAATGTTTTTTTGACGTTTCAGCTGAAACACACAAAGATTTTACAAAATGGCATGGGATGTAATGAAAACTCGGCAGACATTAGCGTTTATTTATTTATATGTATGCACACGTAAAATGCGTTCAAAATAAATTATGTAAAAAAAAAAGTCGTACCGCAATCGTGCTAAAAAATAAAACAGTAGTGCGTTATTACAACGCACGTGCTTTTGAAAATTGTGTGATATGTTAATCATGTGGTTTTAGCAAGTTTTTATAAATTGGTGCAACTGAACGCTAGTTTTTTTTTATTACAACGCTTTTCACGTCTACAGTTTGAAATTTTTTTTTTACAAAGATAAAACGTTTCTTAGAACGTCTGAAACGTTTTCTAGATGTCTAAAACGGGGTTTTTCCCCCTTTTCACCCCATGTTTTACAGTGAAATGTTTTTTTAAATAAACGCATTTGTAATATCTAAAAATATTTTTAGATAATTAATAACTTTAAAAAATAAGAATGCTCGTTTTCGTCATGAGTGAAAGTGAGGAGCATTTGAAACTCGCAATCACAGCTCAGACTAAACCAATGGCGTTTGTTTTGAACACCTTCTCAACCATGTTTACAACGTGTTCGAAATCACGCCAAACTAAGCGCAGTTACGCGCACATTTGGAAGCCCCAAAGATGAAGAACAAATTTTATTTTCACTGCATTGCTAAAATATAAATATAAAAAGTTGAAAAAAAACATTTTGTAGGTTTTTCCGCATAACCTGCTCGTTTGTATACAAAAACACGGTTACGGTTAAATCGATGATATCGTGTTAAAAAATCGTTGTCCTATCGGCACATAATTTAAGACAAAATCCCGTAATTGGCACGACAGTAAAGATATTTTCGCGCTCTCCGCGAAAGTGCAAAAATCCCATGTCAATTAGCTTAAGTTTTAAAAATAAAAAGTTATGACGCACCAGTTAAACGGCTAATAATGAGATATTTCCACTTTATTGTTGCAATATTTATAAATTTAAATTTAAATCCAAAAAGAACAGTCGAAATCCGTTCCATTCATCGTTTTATACAAAATTAAAAAAATTAAGAAAATATTTGTTATTTGTTTTATTTTATGGTCCCAATTCTTGTCGCTAGATGCCGTTAACTGAACCGCCGTTGACAGCTGCCGTGCAAAACCGCGTGTTTCTTTTTCTCGATGCGATTTACCGCTGCATGAAAGATAACCCTGTTGGAGGTAAGACCGTTTCGCCGATTCCCGTTTCGCCGAATTTTAATCAGTGCTTTAATTTACTGTAAAACGGGAATTTCCTTTTCGCCGAATCCCGTTTTGCCGAATAATTCTTTTCAAAATTGTCCCTCTCGCCTTCTGGCGACACGGCTTCGGCTGGGAGGAAGGCAAACCTCCAAAGCATTTCAAACAACAATATTGGGGCGAGGGGAATTTGTCTAACTGGAAAATCGCATAATTGGAAGAACGTATAGCCTACAGTATAACAGTACAACGGAAAATCGTCTAACACGAAATTCGTATAACGGAAAATCGTCTAACACGAAATTCGTATAACGAAAAATCGTCTAACACGAAATTCGTATAACGGAAAATCGTCTAACACGAAATTCGTATAACGAAAAATCGTCTAACACGAAATTCGTATAATGGAAAATCGTCTAAAAACGAAATTCGTATAACAGAAAATCGTCTTATGTCCCTGCCTCGCTGCCGCGCTCGCTGCGGCTATATATATAACATCAGTAACCGCAGTTATTGTCCAGTTAGACGTTTACCCATTATACGCTTATCCGTTATACGATAATCCGTTTCAATGATTTTCAAGATATTTTGTTTAGGGAGATAGTAGACAATTATCCCATTAGACGATTTTCCAGCTGGACTTTCGTCCGACGCCCCACAATATTTTAAGTAAGCTGACTAAAGCAATGAACGCTATTTAATACCCACCTTTAAGCGATAAATAGAGATCCGGCGTTTATTTCTTTCGAAGTAAGCCTTGTGCTAACTAGAGACTAGCGATAATTGACAACCGGTGGCAAATATGGTTGTTGTCATTTTCCCCAGCCCAGTAAAACCCTCTGGTTTTTTTGATTTTTTTTCACATAAAGCAACATGAAAAAGCCCGGTATGAAATCGAGATAAGTGGGTTTTTTCAATTTTTGGGGGTTAGCAATAGAAAAAAGTATTTTCGAGGTCAATTTTTCCAAAACTTGATCCTTGACTGACCCAGATATCAAAGGGGGATGTAGCTTGTTTTAAAGGCTGACGACGCGTATTTTAGAGAGAGGGGTGGAATAAATGAAAGAATGTTTTAACAATCGCATTTCCTAATAAATGCCAAGGTCACTAAAATTAATCCCAAAAGGGGGTCAGCTCAACTTGCTACTCTTAAGCAGAGTTGATACGGACCCGTTTTCCAGAAAATTAAGCCCTGCTTAAAATTCGGCACAACGGGAAAATCCCGTTTCGACAAATCAAAATATTCTTCAAAATTGCAATATTAGAAAAGTTAAAGAACCATTCTTGCTTGCAAGGCCAAGTTCATGTTGCCTTGTTTACTTTGGCTGAACGAAAATTGAAATTGGAAATATGCATTACCAAAAGTTTTTTTTTTGTCTACTCCACTATGGTCTTGATATCACCGAAAATGTACTGCTACTCCAATCATATCAAGACCAAGTGGAGTAGACAACAACTTTCGGTAATGCGTATTTCCAATATTATTGTGATTAGTTTCGGTTTCTGATAATGTTTGGCCGCCACGAGCGCGGCAGCGCGAGTGAGGCCTGCAATTTTGAAAAAAATGATTCGGTAAAACGGGAATTCCTTTTCCGCCGAAAATGTGGACACTGATTAAAATTCAGTGGATTGGGATTTGGCGAAACCGGTATACATTTATTGAAACAGAACTGTGCTCCCAAAACATAAAAAAAAAAAATGTAAGTCAGGAAGCAATAAAACAGTTAAACAGTAAAACTTGATAAAACCTGAAAAAGCCCACCTGGTTTGGTTATTAAAAAAACCTGCAAATAGAAGAACCGTGCAAATAGAAGAATTACGATAATTTATTTGAGCAGATTTGCCTGTGTGAACCCAAATCGTGGGCACAGGGAGTTTGGATATTCGAAACGGGAAAGCTCCGATTATTCCAGGGGACCCAGAGAAGGTGCAAAATAAGCCAGAATAGGTTATATGTTAATTTGAAGGCTAACATTGAATTTTAATGCACGCTGCGTCGCCCAAATCGATTCGATACTTTCACAAAACAGACGCTGAAACTAGCCTCATCTCTTGAAGTTTTACAACGTTCCAACCTATCTTTTTAAGGTCAGTCCTGTGTCCGCTATTTACTACCAAATCGGGAAAAAAAATCATCTACTTAATTTAGACACAAGTGGCCATTTAATACGAGAATCTGTCATTATGTACGCTTATTATGTATTTTTATTCGTTATATTTAAAAAAAATCATATTACGTTTTTGCCTCTAGTCAATTTATTGCTAAACTACTACGTATAACCAACCTCTTTTTGCTGCGTTTTCTTGCGTGTGGATAGGCTAAAACAAGAGTGTCAGACCCAGGCATCGATTTAGAATTTGTTTCCTGAGCGCCACAGATTGTTTGGGCGTAGTTTGCTCTAACATGCAGCAGTAAAACAAATCCAACCGAAACTGGTATAAGAGAAGCCACAAAGTTTCCAAGAAGGGTCGGCCTTTGAAAGTAGTGATATCATTCAACCAGGGAAAGGCCGCCAAGGTTAACCCTACTAGCCAAGTTAATCGCACGGAATAATACTTTGGACGTTAAATGAAAACTTGAAGATTGCTACTAAGCGGTAGCAATCTTCAAGTTTTCATTCAACGTCCAAAGTATTATTCCGTGCGATTAACTTGGCTAGTAGGGTTAACCTTGGTAGCTTTTCCCTGGTTGAATGATATCACTATTTTCAGAGGCCGACCCTTTTTGGAAATTTGGCGGCTACTCGTATACCAGTTTTGGTTTTGGGTGGATATCACAGTTTTCATAGGCCTGTGAATACAAAGAATCCCACGGTCTAATCGTCACCGCTACCTTTTTTTTGTCCGGAGGTATTTTATGTCTATAAATTTTCCCCTTCATAATTTTCACTTTGCCATTGCACAGTTAGCCGTTACATCAGCCAAAGTGACACGGTTTGGTTTATTGTATGCCCATGTTTCACATGCTTAAGTTTGTTCAATCCCATTTTTGAGCGCACTGAGTGCAAACATTTAGGCTTGTTGCTTCCTCTGATTGCTTGTTCATGGTGGTTGCAACACGAAGGAGGATGCGAGTTGCAGACGCAGTACTACCGTAAATCTCCCATCAAAGCCCATGGGCTGTTAAAATTAATTCGATAAAAATAAGGGGAAGGGGGGTGAGTCGTAACAAAGCTATAATTCAATTTACGAATCGTAATTCTGTCCAGGGAGGGTGTTTAAGCCTAACTCTATCACGACAAATTCGGCGTTTATGCGATCATTCACGTACGAGATCTGCACGGGTTCGAGCTAGCATTAGCACAATGCTGTTTTTCTCATTTGTTGAGGTATTTAGTTTATAAGTTTGCTAGTTTATTTAGTTTACTTTACGTATACATGCTTTAGTTAATTTTGATGCAGAAAAACCACGATTTAATGGGGCGAAACATTGATTTCCTTGAATGTATGATTTCCTAAGGTCATAATTCGTTAACTAGGCTATAACTAGGTAATTTTACGATTTCTGACCTTTAAAGCAATTTGGGGGGGGGGGAGGGGTGGACTGTAGCTTTGCCAGGGTTGTTAATAGGCCACTTACGATATATTGAAACTGCGCATTTTCAACGATTTTCTTTTCGTTCATTCAGAGACGTTCGTGATTTTAACAACAAAAACTTAATGCAACTCAAAACCGTAAACTTATAAAGTTGCAATATCTTTGGAATTAAGGAACAAAAATTTTCGCACCCATAGTCACCTGAGCGCAATTGGACAGCTCAGAACTGCAAAATACTGTATTCCGCCTTCTTATTTCGAGTACTATTCAGAAGACCTATATAACTTTGGAGTAGAGGAGGTATTAGCATTGAGTAGAAGTTAATTTAACGGAGAAAAGTTTGTAAAGTTCTGCTTAGCAAGGGCGCGTTTATGCAACCACTCGCCTTTGCTTTCTCGCAGTTGAAATTTAATCGCGATGGCAAAGGTGTCGTTGCCATGGTAACCACGCTTCTTGGATTAGCTAAATCCGCCATCCTTTGAGCAAATGGTTGCAGTCTTATAATTCGTGACAGTAAGATAGAGAACTTCTCCTGACGAAACAATTTTCCCAATCGATTCTAAACTCAAAAATATTGACTCGTTTCGTTGCGAGCTGGCAGAGCTAAAACCGCCGCCATGTTGGAATTTCAGATAATTGCTAGCTTCTAGCTGCGAGAATGCAAAGGCGAGTCGTTGCGTTAACGTGCCCTTACACAAAACACGCTATGAAACTTGTAGAACATAAAGTGGAGGTGGCACTGCAAAGAAACGTATCGTTTGTGGTCAGTGTTGTGAAGCACCAGATTTTTTAATACTCAAACTCGAGTGGGGTTTTCGGCCTTTTTCGGGTTTTATCAACTTTGGCTGTGTATTTAACTCTTTTTGATGTTTGCCGATTTTTTTTGAATGTTTTTTGCACTCAGCTGTTTCGACGTTCATTCCTATTTTGCAAAATCCCGTTTCGCAGAATCATTTTTTTTTATTTATCAAAATTACGTGCATCCCTCGCGTTACCGCGCTCGCTGTGGCTAAACATATAACATCAGAAACCGCAACTAACCACAAATTAGGAATTATGCATCTTTAAGTTCTCCAGTGTTGGATGATTCGGCGAAACGGGACGGGGATACCCGTTTCGCAGAAAAATTGTAATCCGTTTGATTTTCTGCGAAATGGGATTCTGAGAAACGAGAAATCGTGGTTTCAACTCCGCTTATGAGTAGCAAGTGGAGCTGACCCCTTTTGGCATTAGGTTTAGTGACTTGGTAATTTACTAGAACATGCGATTTATTAAAAACATTCCTTCATTCGTTCTACCCCTCTCTCTAAACTACGTGTCATCAGCCTTTAAAGTAAGTGACACCCCCCTCTAAACTCAGTATTTGGGTCAGTCAAAAGATCAACTGTTCAACAACACAGTTCTCCGAAACACTCTTCAAATTACTAGCCCCTAAACATTGAAAAACCTACTTACTGGGTTAAATACCTTTATTTTTTTCACTTGGTTTTATTATTTGTGAAAAAAACCCAGTAGGTTTTATTGGGCTGGGGGAAATCACAACAACCATGCTTGTACACGAGTACCAAACTAAAATACTGATTGGTTAACATTTCGCCGGGTTAAAAAATATGTCTGTCTATACTTGATTTTCGATTCAAGAAATTCAAGAGATTTTCGAGAATTTCAAGAGATCTTGAGAGATTTTAGGAATCGAACAATCAAGTCGACAGCATATAACCAGAATATAGATTAGTGCGCATTTTTCTGTCAGAATATAACGTAAAAGTTAGAAAACCGAACATGAAAGTATAAAACAAAAACGAGCTCGTCTGATGTTTAAGGCAAGGTTTAACTGATCCGAAGTCAAAGCACCAAAGAAAAGCAAAAAAAACTTTCCTGTAAGATTTCATATACCGCAGTGTTGCTATCTAAAATTTTGAAAAGCAGTGTATATATCATCACTATACCACGCGCCATGGCTGTTTGCTGTGACGTACATATCACGTGACTGGGCTAGTCCAATCAGTCGGCCAAACAGCCGTTGTTCTCGTTCGTCATTGACTAACTCATGGTGACGTCACGGCCAACAGCCATTGCGCATGGTTTAGGTAGCAAGGAAAGGAAACGACTTGACTTGAAGAATGCTGAAAAATTTAGCTCCGAAAGTAGGCAACTGTGTAGCTTATGCAGGGTTCGAACGGGACATTTTAAAAACTGGAAAAGTATGGCATTTCATACGGCCCTTTTCCAGGCCTTGAAAAGTATGGAATTTTGACGAATTTTCAATGTAAGGCCAGAAAATCATAAAATTCACTCTTACCGTCATTTTTAAGTTTTAGAACTTGTGCGATTCAATTTTTTAAAATCAGAAAACTATTTTTATTAAATCTGTATGTTACTAGAGTTTAAAGTATATTATAGTATTACAACAACTTTGCAAGTTTAGCTGTTGTTTTAATTTTATTTACATGTCTAATGGTTGAATACAGCAGTATGGTTTCACGTGGACTAAACCGTACATCAACACTGCGGTGTATGAATCCTTACAGGAAAATTTATTTGTATTCCTTTGCTGTTTTGATTTCGGATCCTTAACCATCAAACACGAGTTCGTTTGTGTTTTTTTTTTTTTTTAATTCGTGATACTTTGACATACCAAGTTTGTCTTCTGTACTCATTGCAAACGCATTGAATGAGCGAGCGAAGTGCGCTCATTAAGTACAGGTCATTCTGTTGGAAGTTGGATTGTCCGCAACTCCCTTTAGCGGCTTTGGCATTCATTTGTAGCATTACAGGACGGCAAGCCAAATGGGCACCGGACAGGAAATATTAACGCCTTGTATTTTTCACGTGTGTATTCTGATGACGACTCATGCGACCCTACCGGCAGTCGAAATATCAAGAAATTTTAACTCGGCGAAATTTTACAAGTGAGTGTCCAGAATTTTTATGTCTTAAGTGGTAAGTGACATTCTCTACGATCAAAAACAAATTGTGTTCAGCTTCAGCACAACAAACTTATCCAAACACACGTGGTGTTGTCGGCTTCAGAGTGTAAGTGATCAGTAACTCACAAGTGATAAACAATTGTCGATTAAAACCCTTAGTTTACGGTTTGGTTTTGCATATACCGTAAATCACCTGTTAAACGCCAATGTGGTCTGATAAAACTAATTAATTCAATGAAAAAAAGGGGTGGTGGGCCGTAACAAAGTTATAATTCGAATTTTACTTCTGTCCGGGGTAGGGGGGGGGGGGGCCCCGGAGTCCGGCCTAACCCCCTCCTCCACCCCAACCCCGGACAGAAGTAAGATTCGAATTATAACTTTGTTACGGCCAACCCCCTGTTTTCATTGAATTAATTTTATCAGACCACATGGGCGTTTAATAGGTGATTTACGGTATATTGCGGAAAATTCGGTGGTTATGCGACCATCCACGTACTTGTTCTGGGTTTGATCTAGCAATACGTATTGCCTTTATTCTCGGGAAATAATGTTCGGGAATTCAGTTTACTAGTTTATTTAGTTTGCTTTACGTATTTAGGAAGCTTTTAGTTAATTTTGGTGCAGAAAAACCACGATTTAAGGGG
>JAHWFP010271264.1:45190-73887 GCA_023313725.1 Lithobius niger
TAATTTTTTTCCACATCTGTTTTTTTACATCCATGGGCTGGGGAAAATTACAACAACCATGATAGCTTAGAGCCTAGAATGCTTAACTTTTTAGAGTGGTTTTACGTGAAATATGGCATCTCCTCGTATTGCACCAATTCCTCCGGGGTTTTAAAACTCATATTAGGTCAACCTCGTGTATCTCCGTGACATATGCTACAACTCTCGAAATTTATTTGCCACGATATGTTCAAATCGAGTTTTCAGCAACAGCCTTAGTTTCATACAATAGGTGATAGATCGTTTGAACTGTCTAACGGGAATGATTCTGTCCGCCATTTCCGGCTCCAAATCACTTCACCCTATTATTTTAACAATTACTAACTGAACTTGATGCACTGACTTCCCGCAAAATTCTTTACGAGTTATTTTCTCTGGTGGTCACTGAGTTCTCACGCCGTAGCTGTAACACCCCGTGGGTGTTATTGACCTTCCCCAAATTATTTTGATGTCCCACGATCCCCAAAAATCGGCACTTCAGTTTAGCTGCATAATCACAAGGTTTAGGGTAAACGAAGCAAGCAGTTTGCATTAAAGACTGGCCTTGTGAGGATACACAATACACTATAGTCTGAGAAAACAGGAAAAGGCAACTGCCCCGACTGGGACTCGAACCCAGGACTTCCCGTTTACTAACCGGGCGCTCTAACCACTGCGCTGGGGCGGCTACTGGCAACAGGCTCCAGCCGAGCTAAGTAGCTGTTCAATCTTTCTCAGTGGTGACCTAGAGATCACAAACATACATATAAGGAGGGAAAGCAACTTTGCTTCTTGGCCTCCACACTAGAAATAATGTAAGTAGTAAATAAATAAAGATTAAATCACAAGGTAAAGGGTAAACGAAGCAAGCAGTCTGCATTAAAGTCTGGCCTTGTGAGGATACACGATACACTAGTCTGAGAAAACAGGAAAAGGCAACTGCCCCGACTGGGACTCGAACCCGGGCGCTCTCGGCTAGTAAACGGGAAGTCCAGGGTTCGAGTCCCAGTCGGGGCAGTTGTTTTTTCTTTCTTTCTCAGACTAGTGTATCGTGTATCTTCACAAGGCGAATCTTTAATGCAGACTGCTCGCTTCATGAAAGAAAGTTTTGGTCTAAACTGAGCTGCCTCCGCCTACCCGCCAAAAATGACGCGAATGTAACACACTCCCTTGCGAGATGGGAGAAATAGTGTATGCGTAAAGTCCGTGGTGCGCCAGTTGTAGACAACTACACGACTGTTTGGTCTATCTTCTGCACATCGTAGAAATATGGCGTTGTTAAGGCAATTTACCTTTATTATAGATGAATTCAATCTATGTTCAAAAATCGGATGTTATGATGTTATGATACCATTATTAATTCAAGACATCTCAAGCAAAAATATAATAACAATAAAAACACCACCTACTAGCTAGCCCCCACACCCGCATTATAATTTTTAATGTTTTTTTTTTTAGCTTATTTGTTTATCATTGTTAGATCAGATTAAATCAACTGATTTTACGATTAGATCGAGTACCATAAGCGTACAACAACAAATTTATTGGAGGGCAGGCCTACATTAGCATTTTTCAGCTAAGTGCTTAAAATGTGCTCAACGAAGACTAGCTTCCACTTGGAATCATTAGATCAGTTAAGATCAACCATTTTCAGCGACAGATCAAAAACGGAAGTAACTTAAATTAATCAAGAAATTTGGTGGGATTACTTTTTAAAAATTCTATTCCCGAAAAAAAAACACTACACAACTGTCAGATCGGATAAGATCTTCAGCGTTAGATAAAAACCGGAAATTCTTAAAATAATAAAAAAAAAAATGGGGCTAACCAGGTACTTTTATAACCAGGTCTAATCAACTAGCAAACACGCTAGAATTGTTAGATCATATAAGACCACGATTTTCAGCGCCACACCAAAACCGGAAGTGACTTAAATTAATCTATAAAATTGAATAGGATGAGCTAACTAGCCATATCGTTCTCTTCGCCCATCTCTGGTGGCGTCGATCCACGCTTCGTGTAGTTCAGTTGATCAAACTTTGACGTCATGAACAGCTTTCAGAGCACTTTTTCGCGTATTTGAGGGTCAAGTTATAGCGATGAAAATAGGCCTACACCAAGTGTAACTTTAATATCTTTCTTTTGGCACACTCTCCTCTCATTAGCTGCCTTAGTTCAAGAGGAGTAGAGGTGGAAATACCCCGACATTTTATACCCGAATTCAAACGGGGAGCAACTCTAGTTTTGATTTGGGCATTGGCCTATATCATGACATTTTTGGTTTGTTTACTTAAACTGAATCCGGATCTCCTTTGATTTTGCACATCATCACCGTAGGATGGAGCTAAACTGTAATAAAAATATGTAAGATATTTCACTGTCTCCTTCACGGGGTTCGTACACAACAGATATTACCATTTTCAAAACTTTTGAGGGCCAACTTTGAAGCAATTTTAAGGTTCTTTTGTAAAACGACCAAATAATTTCCATTTTTTTTTTAGCTAGCAACATACCATTTAATACAACTATTATGTCTTATTTTGAAGGGAAAAAAAGGAAACCCACTTTAGGTCATAAAGAGGCCTAAACTTTTTTCAGCAAGTGTGTTTTTTAGGGCATCTCTTGATTTGTTAAATCTGGTGTTTCATTTTCTGTTTCTTATTTTTTCCCCTTGTTAAATAATGTAACACCATGATATCCTCCCACTCACCAACGGAAGAGGAATGCAGCATCAGCTCCCTCCTGCTTGCACTGCATTCCACTTATATTTGTAACAACTGGGAGGAGTATCGTTCAAGAAAAAACACGCTCTGTAGGCAAACTAGTTTTGTTTATTTTATTTTATTTTATTTTACTTTGTTTTACTTAAATAACTTATTCTTTGTTAGTTCAAGGTTTCGACAACAAAAATTCCCATTTTTGAGCCTTGAACGTTGGCTTTTAAATGGATTCACGGTCGTGTTACGATGTATGCCTTCATACCAACTCTGGGAGAAAATGCAAAGATAAAAAGCGTTGAAATCAACAACTTAACCCCTCTGTCCTGCGTGCAAAATCTGTTTATTTGATGCTGTTTGCAACATTCGAAAAACCTCTATGATCGAACTGACGAACTGACGAACGAAAAAATAAGGTTTTCATTTTAGGTCTGTGACGATATCTACTCATTTTTCGTAGATCCAGACCACGCTAGTGTGTCATCGCCAAGTAGATGAAATTTAATTGTTGTCATACCTTAATTGTTACCAAAAAAAAGATGACTCACTGACTCTGAATTAAATCTAAACTCATATGGCAGACTGTCTTTTAACTGTAAGATTAAGTTACGCCCACCGAAAATAGTCTACAATAAAAAAAAAGCAAAAGGTGGACAAACGTACACTAAAATGCTAGTGTAAAATTTTAGTGTATGCGTGTGCATCTTTCAGCTTTTCTTTTTGTTGTCTTTTAACTATAGCAAGAATTTAGCTGTTGTTAGCCTATTGGGAAGAAAACGTCACTATTGACGTGTGGAAACGTATCCTTATGGCGAAAAAGTGCCCTCATCATCGTTGATTTTGTGTTACTGGTTAACTAGCTAACTAACTAGAGAGCTAGTCACTTGGGTGCCATGTTGATTCTTGGACCGAAACCTACCTGTATCAGCTCGCTGGGAAAAGTTAAGTTGTTGAAAACCATTCTGGTCTAACCATTATGGCATGCGTCAAATTCTAAAATTAATTACACCAGTCCATGGAAATGTATTTATATGCTGCAACATACAAGTTGGCTAATTAACTAAATGGACTCTCTGTTTAGAAACAGCATGTTGATATGGGTCTGCACTTATCAGCTTGAAGATTGTCTAAACCACGCGCAACTGCTGTTTGCTGTGACGTCACCACGAGTTAGCCAATGACGAACGAGAACAACGGCTGTTTGGCCGTCTGATTGGACTAGCCCAGTCACGTGATGTGCACGTCACATCAAATAGCCATGGCGTGTGGTACAGAATATACGTAGAATTCATCCGCTACGTGAAAACGTGCTTAAAAATAAACACACTTTAGACACACGAATACGTTTATAGACGGTTTTTAGCTGACAAACTCAAAAACGCGTTTTACAAATAGCATGGGCTGAGAAAAAATATTTCAAAACATTAGCGTTTAAAAAGAAAACGTTGCAGACGTTAAATTTGTTTAAAAATTAAACGTCAGCTCAGACACATGCTTAAAACATTTAGCGATGGAAGTGTTTAAAATAAACAGTAGTGAACACAATGGTAAACATAAGCGTTTTGGTCAACACAATTTTTAAAAACATACACTCTTAATACGGTGTGTACTGACAACAGAATTGGCTGTTTTTTGCCACCAAGTGGTTGAAAACGTTTTTTTCCCAAGGTTTTTACCGTCCCGGCAAAAACTGTTTATGCCATGTTTTTGCCACTTTGGCCCAAAATATGGCAAAAATCTAATTAAGCCAAATAAAAAAAGCTCCCCTTGAAAATGTCACACCATTTACTTTGAAAAAACTCACATTCACTTCTTACTTATCTTTCACTCGCTTATTTTCACAGTAAAAGATGTTCTTCTCACAATGTCTATGCATATGCAACTGTCTGTCGAAAATTTGCGTAGATATTGTGAGAAGAATATCTTTTACTGTGAAAATAAGCATACGAATCGGCTTGCTGGTTTTTGCCACTGTCCGGGCAAAAAGCTGTTTGGGCAAAAAGCTGTTTGGGCAAAAAGCTGTTTGGGCAAAAAGCTGACCTGTGTACTGGCAGTCTGTGCGTCGGCAGTCCACATTACCATCATAGCTTGTATACTACCATTACATAAAGTGTGTATACTCTCTGTACACAGTTCGTGTGGAGGCTGAGCGAGTACGCATTTACGAGCACAGTCAGTACACATTGGCGTCTTCACAGTGTATGTGCTGTAATAAAAACACCACTTTTATCACCACATGTGTTTCAAGCATGTGTTTATAAAGTGTTGCTAATTGAGCTGGTTTATCTTTGAACTCATTTCACGTCTGCAACGTTATGGTATAAACGCTAATGTTGTGAACGGTTTCTGCTCAGCCGATGCTATTTTTTTCTAAAAACGGTTTTATGTGTTTTTCAGCTTAAAACGTCTAAAAATGATTTCTGTGTTTGTCTAAAAAGTGTTTATTTTAAAATACATGTTTTTACAGTGTGTTGGTGTGCTACAGGAACCGTCGAATAATAAGTCGAGAGTTAATTAGAGCATTCTATAATAAAATTTCGTCACAAGTAAAATTAAATAAATACTGTAATAATGGATATAATTGCGCGACCGTATCACGCACATAATGCCTATATAAACCGCAGAACATACACACCACCATACTGCTATTGCAAGCGCAGATATATATCAGACGCAGTATGGCATCTGTCGCGCTACCTGTTGACAGAATTTTGATGCGGCTGAAGAAATTTCTAAAAAAAAAATTGATTAGCATATTCCTGCCAGGAGATGATGCCGGATACCGCCACGACGGATTTTAGTTCTGAAAATGCCATTACTACAGCCGTCATTTAAAAATAGAAATCATACCGTAAAAATCTCGTATTAACTGCCCTGGCGAAGCCACATCCGACCCCGACCCCTCAAAAAAATGCATTAAGGCCAGAAATTGTGAAATTATCTAGTGGGGGGGGGGGAGGGGGCTGTAACTATTTTTTATTTTTTTTATTTTTTTTATGGTTTCTAACCTTTTTAGCATTTAAGATCGTAATTTTTCTGCCAGAAAATGGCTAAAAGCTTCATGCATTCAAGGAAATCAATGTTTCACTCCCCTTGAATCGTGGTTCTTCTTCTATCGAATTATTGAACAAATGAGAATAAAGGCATTGCGTTAATGCTAGACCGAACCCAGATCACGTACGTGAATGATCGCATAAATACCGAATTTTTCGCGTTGGAGTTAGGCCTAAATACACCCCCCCCCCCCACTGGGACAGAAGTAAGATTGGGGTTATAACTTTGTTACGGCCCACCCCCTTTATTTATCGAATTAATTTTAAAAGTCCATAGGTCTTTAATAAGCCATTTACGGTAAATGAAAATCGGTGTAGCAAGTCCGTAATTTTCAAATAATCACACCAGCCCGTCTTGGGAAGCTATGCAACACATTTGAAATAATAGGCTATTGTAAATGCTGATTTTCAGGGTGTTTGACACTGTTTTTAGTGTTCATGAGAAATGGCGAAAACTTGTACAATTTTATACGGCTACAGGGCTTCTCAATCGTGTTCTACAGTTATTATTTTAAACATCGGCCTCAAGACTATTGGTTCATTCACAAATATCACCATACCTTTTTCCGTTTTCATTGCTTAAAACTCAGCAATAAATCGTATACAGCCAAGGAAACAGTTCAATCCGTTGCGTGTAAAAGAACTTTATAGGCCTACTGTATAAAACTGAACTATCAGAAAGAGAATCGGTGGTGTAGCGCGACAAGTGGTTTGTGTAGGGTTGTGTACGACAAAACAAATTAACATCTTTAAAATAGTCAGGCTATCGGAACGTCATTCTAAAATTACAGCTAAACAATTGACCACATTATGCGATTAAACACAACGCGTGCTAAGTACAAGTTGAATTGGGCGCGATAATGTCCAATCGCTTCTAGTCGCTGGGTTATTTGATGGGTAATTTAAAACCAAATTTGATCCGTTCGGTGCCTTTTTCTCCCCCCGCAACGTTGTGTCAAGATTAGTGTGCTTATTTGCGTTGGGCCACGTAACCCCCATTACCTCGTAACTGATCTGCTTGCCCCAATTGAAACGTGACGTCATGGCCATAAGTACTTCCTCGCCGATAGCGTCTACACACGAGAGCAATCGATGTGCGGGCAGGGAGGGTCATTATTCGATTACATCATATCGGCTTAGTTTGGGTCTGGCTGTAATTTATCCAGGATGGAGATAAACACATCAACGACTTCTCACCGTCCTACGTTTGATAGACAGTGAGCGCACCGAGGGAGCACTATTATAAAGAAGGAAAGCAATCCAAACTGCGAAAGTCGTACACTAGTAATGGTCAACTCCCGTTTCGCCAAATGCCACTTCGCCCCCAAAAAAAACAGATTAACAGTTTTGCCTGAGAGGCCAATTCCGTTTCACTATATTCCGTTTCGCCAAAACGAATTTGACAAAATGTTACGTACACGAAATACCTAATTTCTATGTAATGGGGCTTTAAAAGGCAAACATTCAACAGAGATAAGCAGTGGTAGAATAAGACCAATTGATTTATTAGCGTTGTGAAAAATGGCAATACAGACGGAAAAACGTGTACTTTAAATATTGTTTATTAGAATGCTTGGTAGTCACTACGTCAATGCCAAGGTTCTCTTTTAAGAATAGTTATCTGCACGTGATGGTTACCCTTTCCCAAACGGGAATTCCCGTTTTGCAGAATCCCGTTTCGCAGAATCAAAATTGTCTTCAAAAATTTAATATTGCAGAAGTTAAAGAGGTACGCCTAATTGGAAGTAATTTGTGTTTAGTTGCGGTTTCTGATGTTATGTGTTTAGCCGCAGCGAGCGAGGCGCGTAGTTTGAAACAAATTATTCTGCAAGATTCTGCAAAATGGCCTTTTGTCTATAAATATCTGCCCATTATCATGTTCGTGTTTAAATGTTTTAAAAATTTCGTGAACGGTATTTGGCGAAATGGGATTGGCCTCTGAGGCAAAAGCTGTTAATCTGCCATCTTTTTGGCGAAACGGGATTTGGCGAAACGGGACATAACCCTAGTAATAACGTGGTACCCAACTACTGCTTGCACCTGGTGGAAACTAAAGCGCTTCAAAACAAGAAATGTGAATGGGATACAGTGAAAATCACTTCATGGTAAATCCTTTTTATTAAGACCACTAAAAATTAATTAAGTGGTTCTTAGGAGCACACGCATGGGCTTTTTCTTAGTGCATAAAACGTTTTTATGGCATTGTTTAAAAAAGAAAAAGTATACCATCACGCATCAGCACTTTCACCAAACATTACCTGGAGCCGATGACCACAGCAGCTCTGCGCTCCATTCACATGATCGCCTAGAAACGAATCTAACGATCGTTCAGAGGCATGCCACAACTTAAAACTTGGATCTAAAGAATGACTTTCATCAAATGTGCAACTTATGCACGCTGGCATGATCCTGGCATGAAAACATAAATATTGTACTCGACGACAAAATGTTAAGCCACCGATTTCGTTTTGTTTGGTAAAAGAAAAACGGGAACGCCCGCATCTGAAAAATCGTGAATAAAACGTAAAAAAAAAAATCACCGCCCGCTCGCTGTACACTCCTGAGAACCACTTAATTAATTTTTAGCGGCCCAAGATAACAAGGAGCACCCCTCAGTTCCTGTTGCTCTAATTCCTGTAGGTCTACTAATTGTTTAAATTTTGCTCGTAATTCTAGCTGATAATTTCTAGGTTCCTTTCAAGTTTTCGTAAGCAGTAGTCAATCGCTACTTTCACCATTGATCAATTCAGCCAAACACTTGCCCACCCCTACTATTCACGGTATTTTTCTTTTAAACCCATCTCATATCAACCTTCATCCATCGGAAACAGGTTCTTAAACATATATGAAAAAAATTATTTAAAAAAAAACCAAAACGCTGTAACAGCAAAACTGAAGATATAGGCCCACTCTTCACCTTTTAGAATAGTTAAAGGTCTGATTTCGGTGATCAAAAACAAGAATATCTGCTTAGTGACTATTTTCTCGTTTTTTTCTTCTCTGCAATTTGGTGACTGTCATGGAAGGAAGAAACACAGATGTTTTTGAAACACACATCAAAAAACATTAAAAAAATTCAAAATAATTCTTTTGCCAAATTTGAAGCTTCAATTGACCATTTAAAACCGTCCACAAACGTTATTATTATTTTTTGTAAGTTGTTGCTGTCGTTCATTATACTCTTGGCTTTAGGAGGAGAAAGACCAATAACCCCCCTCTGGTGCAATGTATGAAATGGCTGGCCTTGAGTAATCCACCGTTATGCACTTACGTTTCGTCGGAGTGGCATGACCCGGATTCGAACTGGCATGCTAATCCGACTCCAGATCATTGATATAAAGCTTTAATCGATATGCCCACACCTCCACTGGCATAAAGATGACTCAGTGGTGAACCCGTTATTAGGGTGACAGCAGTTACCAGGGCTCCATTTGACCGAGAATGCTTGCAGCCATAGGCTGTGTAGAAGGAATACAAATCAGTGCAGTGCTTCAACGAAGAATTAAATAACACACGTATTGCTGTAAATTATACTATGGAAAGAGGAAAAGCCAGATATCAAAAAACCATGCACTAGAAATAACACAGTACAGCAAGCCAACTTTATGCTCTTTCGACGGAGCGGTTTGACTGGGCTTCGAAGTGGCATGCTGCCTTTATTGATATTCACACCCCTCCACTGGCATAAAGATCAGTCATTGAGCACGTTATTCACAGCAGTGGCCTTTAAAGTAGTATTACTGTCCTTGGTGTCCCTTAAGCATTTAAGACAAAGCAACATCCGGCCTGCTTTATAACAGCCACGCGCAGTCATGGGTCCGCACGCTGCCGTCGCGAGATTCGGCGTAGTAATGCTACAACGTCACTCAGGGATGAGATTCTTCCTCTTTTAGGCGGATTTCCTCTTTTTTGAGTCTTTGCAAATTACCTAAAAATACATTAAAACACCCAAAAAAAACTACAAATTAACATTTTCTTGCCGTTTTCTCTTTTTTCACTCGGAGTGACTTCTCATCCCTGGTCACTTCTGCCCTCGTCTTCTCGTCATCACGTGAACGACGTCTGGCCTAGCAGACGAATTGCGGGTCACATGACAGCATTGACGCAAAAACTGTGTCGTCACAACCGGAAACAATGAAACGTCATGGTTATGGTAGGCGCGCAAAGGATCGTATACGTGCGCGACGCAGTAACTAAAGTTACCAATATTGAACAGAAAATCTCGTAGACGCCACATTTCAAAACGGATTTTTAGCTAGGGATTGACTAACGGTAAGTAAATAAAACTTTGGGGCCGTACTTTATGTGGAGGATCGAGAAAAATGGCGCGGGGGGGGGGGGGGGAAATTCCTTTTAAGGTTACAGCAGTAGCATATCCAGCAATATTACTGTCCTTGGTGGTAACCTAACAAAATCATTTTTCAATCGCTATCAATCACGAGTTATCATACGCTCGGTTCGCTGACTATTTACCAGAATAACCATAGTGAAGCGTGCGAAAAAAATATCCCCGTATACGATCAGTTTTCTGTCGCACTGTTGTTACTCTTCAGATGGCTAAAACAGCAAAATATCGTATCTGTGAAAGATGCAACAGTGTATGTGGTCGCTGGCCCCTATATGAAGGTTGTCTGGATAGAACGATTGATGGGTGACACACTAGTGTGTTTCTTAGTTCAAGCAAAATAAATTTAAGAGAATCCCGATTTGATTTTGATTTGATTTGATTCTATCGGCTATCCCATTTGAATTAGGGTGCAGGCCACCCTCCGACACCCTGTGACACCCTTTGGTTTTATACTTGTGTCGGTAGATGGCATTAAACAAAATAACAACAATGTGGTGGCTCTGGGGAGAGGAGGGCAGGTGGAGGGAGGGGGATTGAAGAACATATTACAAACAAAATTATATCCGCGCAACAGTTTACAGGTAGAATGTAGCAGATGTAAACTGAACACAGTATTATCAGATAATTGTCTCAGATAATTGTTTTTAAACACAGGCGAGGTGTTAGTGATCAACGCTGATTCTAACGTTAGAAATGAATGTATTATTATTAATATTGAGGAGGTTTATAAGGAAAATAAAATATTAACGGTTAAACAGTTATGAAACTATATTGTCATAACAAAAAAAATTACTATAAAAATAACTACAAAAATTACGACCTATACAATCAAGAAAACACTGACATTTAAAATACCAAAATGGACTAATACATACGGACAAAGAAATAAGGCATATTACGTACTTTTCATATTCAATAATTTGACAAAGCAAATGTTATTGTTTGAAAACCTTGAAGAACTTAAAAAGAAATTTAAAAGATATGTTGAATAGCATTTAATTAACTAACAAACTGAATTTAAAAGTGTTGTAACTAACAATAAATACATGTTGCTCAATTTCTACACGTATATATTTTTAAGTACTAATTTATAATGTACACGTATATACATGTATATATTGTAGACTCACACAAGTACTTAACTAAACTTCGAGCTATTCTGCAATATATTCATTATCAACATTATTATTATTATAAAAGAAACTCAAAAAGTCAATAATCTTCACTCATAAAGACATACTCATTTGAGTTTGAGCGTCGTTTTAGATTTATGCTTCCTTCACTCAAAGTAAAATGGTCCAATTCTTTGCTGTAAAGACACACTACAGCAAAATCGAACAACCGTACGAACAATCACAAATATGTGTACGTACAACATTTTCTTTAGAATTTCCTTATTTACAACGGTGGAATTGTGCAAGGTCGTGTAAGGGTCACTCGCTGGTAAATCTGGGACATAGGACAATATTTTTTTTTAATTGTAGTAGCTAGGCTAGTGAAAATGCTGAGAGTGTAATAAATGTTCACTAATCTGGAGCAGTAAAAAAAAAATGTTGACAGTAAGGTTATAACGGTACGTTGCTTTGTGAATTTGCCATTGCTGCGATATTCGTCCCACGTATTTAATGCCAGATGCATGAAGATACATACAGATTGTGGGCCTGCTGTGCAATGTACTTTCAGGATCCACAGTTTGCCATTGTCTGATTGGCCCGCCCGGATTCCCGGGGAGGCCCTGACTACAGGAGGCCCCATTACTATACTATGCGGGAGAAAAAAGGAAAAAAAAGCGTAGAAATGTACACACAATGTGCAGACAATCAGAGGGGGGGGGGGGGAAAATACACAGCCAAAAAAGAATCTTTAGAAATGTTGGACAGAATGCCCCCCCCCACCCCTATTTTGCGTTCCCGAGGAAGGCGAATTACTCCCAATCAGATCCTCACAATTGCACATTTACTTTGTAAAGTCTGATGACTTTCATGTCATTTATTAAAAACGGTCCAGTGATCCATTAGAAATGTAGTAAAGTTGGTTGTTTTGAATATCGACAACAGGTACTAACGTTTCCGATTTTTACTCGCCTCCACAGATTTATTATGTAATTCAAGAGTCCTGATGATTCTCCAATATACGTGGAACACAAAAAACAAAGCACTGACACTATAGCACGAGCTGTATGTCGCGACAATATTGCAATGTCGCCTACCCCCATTTTTTTCCGGTGTGAGGTGGGGGAAGAAAACTTATCCCCCTTGCAACCTAAATTTTGCAACGAAGCCGCGTAAACATCGGTTTGTGAAAATGTCTATATTTGAACAATCAATTCCACAAATAAGAAATACAAATTTGAAACGTAAATCGGCATATAAATGCCAATCTTGAGTGTAAAGTAAAAATCCGCGCCCATCAGTTGAAATTTTCAATTAATTTTTCTTTAAAAAATTCTGTAGAGGTTTGGGGAGGCGACCCTAACCAGTCATAACTGAGGTGTGGGGCTGGTTTAATGTATAAGAATATTAGTAATAAATAGACGTTTGGTTGGGATTCAGTTATTTTTGATGGTCAATGCTAGTTGTTCAACATTTGCTTGCCTGCCACCACTTTACCAAATAAGCTATATATTATGTGATGGTTGGTGATAGAACAAGGACGTGATGACTTAGTGGGGAGGACTGGGACAATTGGGGGAGGAATAATAATAATAATTTCTAATTAAAGAGCCAAAAGCAACTTATACGAAATTTGTTTTCCCCTCTTCTAGAGGCCAGCAAAACGGCCAAGAATTAAAGGTACATTCCTCCCGGGTTGGGTTTCCTGCATGGCTCAGGTTTGCAACATTAGTTCAGACGTGTGTTCATGTTGCAAAGGCATTCATTTTCCTACTTTTTCCGTCGTGAAAAAAGGAATTGCTTTACATTCACTGTGACCTATGTGTAAATGTCGCCAAAGCTATTTCGAAAATAGTGAGAAGGTATACATACGTCCTTTTAAGACAAACAAATATTCATGTTTCTGTCCTCTTTAAAAGGTAGCCAAATAAGGTGATTTAAACTTATTACAATATAACTATCTAACTATCTAAAATGCCTTTTTAACTGTCTAAAATGCCGTAAAAAGAAAGAATTTGAGATTGTCCCATCTTAGTACCATATCTTGCTACTAGATGCCGTTGTTAGCTAAGTGTGTTAACTGGTTTAACTTGGGTACGTGTATTTTTTTCCCCCAAAAAAGAACAAACATTTCATAAAAAAGGTAAAATTATAACATCTAAAGAATCACGAGTTATTTTAAGATGCAGTTAGGTTTACACACTTTCTTAAGAACGCCATCTGGTGGCCAAAGAGGGTACTAAAATCGGTAAATCTCAAATTCTCTTTGTATTGTTTAAAGTGATTGAGATTGAAAGGTCAGAGAGGGTACAAAGAAATCTAATTCGATTTCTGCGCTACAAAATGCTCTTTAAATCGGAATAGCTTGAAGAACTCTGCGAGGAATTCCAAATTCCTACATTAAAAACAATTTCATTTATGTCTTGGCTTGAACGTCATGTACACACTTATTGATAACAGAATTCAGTGTTGCGGACTGTTGAAAAGGTTATGCCTCCACGGGCCCTCTGTCTGTACCAGAAAAAAAAAGTTATTTTTGGTGTGCCTACTGCTCGAACTGAATACCGGAAGCGTGTGTGGCACTATTCACTTCCCAACTTTTGTAACGAAAACAGGGTTCAGACAAAACCTGGAGAACCTGAAAATGTCAGAGAAAACGAAAATAGAACCGAAATTTCAGGAAAAACAAGAATTCTTTGAAAATCAGGGAAAAAACGGGGAAATTTGAAAAAAATGTCTTTGTATCTGATTTGTAAGTTCCATTGAATTAGCAGATCACAAACACAAATCTAGGCTGGTAGCCAATATTTTAATTTGTGCTTTAGTATGTCCAAGTATTTTAGATATTACTTCAATAAATCAAATCTTAGGCTGGTTCCAATATCTGTAATGAAAATGTCCCGTCTGGACTAATACCTAAACAGCTATTTTATGGGATGTTAGATTATTTTCATACAAATATTAATAAAAACATTAGCTACTGCCCATTTACCTATAACTAAACATCTTGTAAACACCTGGAAATTGCCATTGGATGCATCTGGAAAACCTGGAAATATCAGGGAAATTAAGAATAAAAAAATTGTCTGAACCCTGGAAAACAACTTGAATCCGTTCACCACTTTCTACAGTTGGGAACGGTCTAGCCTATACAAAACTGCTTCACCCCTCACCATTCCCCCTGATTTTTTGTCTATTTTTTTTTTTTTTTGCGCTTTGATTTTGTAGCCTAATTCAATTGTAATTGCCTGTATAATCAACTTCGAAATAAGTAAATAAATAAATAAATAAAATGTTGTACGCAATGGATTTTAATTGTCCAAACGAGCTACAACAACAGGATATTATTGAAATAAACAAAGAGTAAACCATGGCATTGTTTACCCTTTAACGTTCGACACACGTTCGCTTCACCTCCCAAGCCAAACGTTGGAAGCGCCGGCACTGGCACCATCTCAGCATCTGAAACTTAGCCAAAAGCACAACAGTTGTCGCACCATTCATTTTTATGGTCCTCGCACGCGTGATTCGCTGTATCAACATACCAGAGAGGCTATCTACCTATTCTCCTTTCCTTTTACTATATAGGCCTACAATTCACAGACGCCATTTTGTCACACCGTTTCGATAGCACACTTCCGCCATCTTTCCCGATTGCTGCTGACTTGTCGGTTTCATGCAACAATTGGCACCGAACCATTTCCTTCTGGTACTACCCCCTCCCCCTCCCCCCACCGCCACCACTCCTCCCCCAATCATCCCACACCCGTCCCTCTATCAATTCCTGCCTCCCCCTTCAGTTAATAATGAAGCAAGCACGCGCTCACGTTTGATTTACACGTCGAGCCAGCCACGTGACATGGTCGACACCACCCAACCACCCGGCGCTCCCCCCTCCCTCCTCCCCGCCCCCTCTACGCAACGCCACCCCCTTGGAGGGCTACATGGGTCGGCACCAACCCATTACACGTCTCTTGCTTGCCTTACACTTAATCAAGTCCAGAAGCTTCTGTTTAAAAGGGATCTGGTGTTGAAGAGACGTCAGTAAATTCTTGGATCGGCCAGGTTTTTCCTTTTTTTTTTCGTTCTCCAATTTTGCTTGCCTCGTATTCGGCGACGGTCCGAATGGGTTTCCGCACTTCGCTTCAGCTTTGTATGTTAAAAGTCGTGTGTTGATTTGTATTGTGTTCTTTCACTTCAACACCCTTTAAATACAAACTGAATACAGTCAAGCCTCTTTGGGTGTGAATTAACTTTTTTTTTCTTTCAACCCTCCCTGTACGAGCACCGTCATGTCTTCCACTAGGCCGGAAAACAGAACGAAAAGCCAAAGGTTCATCAAAGAGTAAATAAATACAGATGCAAACCTATTTACGTTGCCTTCTGGACTTATACGTCAAACTGCCTGAACGGGGAATCGAACCCACGGTGTTTGAAACCAAAGGGCGAGGTCCTACCGCTGAGCCATACATGTTGCATGAGGCAACGTAAATAGGTTTGCAACTATTTACTTAAAAGAAACAAAAATACTGTAAATCGCCTATGAAACGCCGATAGTCTGTTGAAATTAATTCGATAAAAAGGGGGAGGGGTATAATTTGCATCTTATACCTCTGTCCAAGGTCGGGTGGGGGGGGGGGGGGTGTCTAGTCCTAACTCCATCGCGGAAAATGCGGCGTTTATGCGATCATTCACGTAGGCTGTGTGATCTGGGGACCGGTCTAGCATTACCTCAATGCCTTTATTCTCATTTGTTCAGGAATTTAGCAGAATAATTACGATCTAAACTGTGTTAAGGTCAGGGGGAGGGAAGGGAATGTAGCTAGGTAATTTCACGATTTCTGACCTTTTCTAACATTCAAGCATTATAGGGGAGTGGGCCGTAGCTTTGCTGGGGATGTTAATAGATGATTTATGGCAGTTGCAGATGTGAGGCTGCTCCTATACGTACAAGGTCTGTAAATAACGGTTACCGTAATTTACGCCTAAAAAACTTTTTTTGAGCGGTTTTGACGTTTTGCTGTTATTACAGGCTTTTTTTTTTAACACATGAAGTCAGTTGCGTTTGCTTAAATTTCACCGGGTGAGACGCCTCGTTTCATGGGGTAAGACTACAAAGCTCCCTTGGGCCACACGCGTGGCGGCCAAAAAATAACGCCACGTTGGCTAACTACTAATTGTTGTAGCTCATAAAAAAAAAGAAAAGACCATAATTATCATAAATCATCTAAATTCACACAGAGCAGCGATTATCTTTTGCAAGAGGTGAAAATGGGTTTGGAAAAAAAAGGGTTTTTCTGAAAAAAAAAATCCAACTAACATGGCTTTTGTAGACTTTTTTCGGGGTTTAACATGTTTTATTGACTCGTTCTTCAACCTGGGCTTATGTTTTAGTTTATGAGTGTCTTGTACGTGTGGTTCTCGCATGGTTCAGTACTGAAGCAGTCACCATTGTAATCGACTCTCTTTAACCAAAACCTTTGCTAACAAACAATTAACATATAATTTGAAATTAACGGTTAATTTATTACAAAAAAAAATAGATAAAATAGGTGAACAAAAATCCACTATTTGGTTTTATTGGGTTTTTTTTAAAGTGGTTTTGGCTTTTTACAGGTAAACCCTGGTGGCAGAAGGGCAAAAATTTCGGGCCCGTGATGCACCAACGAAACACAACTTTCGGAACATGTGTATAAGCCTACTTTGTGTTATATCTTTCGGCAAAAGTTAATTCATGTTAAATTAGTGTTCATGAAATTTCGGCCGAAACACTCCCGATTTTGGGATCCCTTGACTGCTTCCCCCTTCCCGGTATTTTTAATTGTGTCACTGCATTCTCGAGGTATTATGAATAAACCAAGCCCCCAGGACATAACGCAAAGTTTTTTTGTTTTTTTTCTAAATAATTAATTCTTTGATCCTTAAGTCAGCCGAAGCAATTTAACGCTCGTGTGGCTGAACCGGCTCAATTTTGAACATTACCAGACTTTTTTAGAAGAAAAAATATCTGGTAGGAGCCAACCCGGGATTTGAACCGGGAAACCTCCAATCATCGTAGGGGCCGAAATATTGTCCACAATTGGTCAGAATAGTTCCCATAACCGCTGAAGCAGCATGGCAGCGTTTCACGCCAACCTGGCCGGCAGTCCTGGCGGGGACTTTGGCAAGATCCCCTTTCCAGGAGTTCGACCAGATCCGCAAACCTCCAGCAACCAGGCTGATCTCTCTCACCGCTCAGCCACGATGACCACATTAAACGCATAAGTTCAGCGTCGCATTTAAACTATAGCGTCCGCAGCGTAAACTGTAAGGTTTACGGAAACTTTAAGGCTAAGATAAGATGAAATCTTATTTTAGGCTATCTAAGTATTTTGCCATTTTGCTGCCCCTTCTGAAAATCAGAGCTTCATCTTTGCCGTCCATAGCAAAATTAGCCTTGGCTACTTCTTCCGCATGATATGAAGCTTAATTTGCTGTTGAACTGTGGGTTACGACGTCCTGGAGGTGTGGTTTATTCATGATGCCACATTCATTCCTAAGACAATTTAAGTGCAATTAATATTCGTAGTGGTTTTGAGGGTTTAATAACTTTTTGTCTGTGGAGCAGGGTGTAATAAATGGTAGAACTTAAGCTGTTGAATATGGGTGGGTCAGATACTTCTGAAAGTCATAAATCATTTTAAGTTCGTCGAACAATGTGCTAATGTACCCAGGTCGCAGTGGAAAGATAATTAGACCTACTTGTGGCCGAACTATAGCCATAGCTCATCGGCGCGGATTCTCATTGAAAATGCAAGTATGGTGCCCACGAAAGGCAGAGGAGCCTCGGGCGTTTTGAGGGCGTGGCTGTGGTTGCTTGAAACGTAATATTACGACAGATGTTACTAAAATAAAAACTTGGGTAAATTTCGCTTCGTGTACTAGAAAATGTACTAGTGTGTAAGGCTTCCATTAAAAATGTGTAAGTCTGCCGTAGTAAAGCGGTTTGTCCCCTTGGCAAGATGCCCTCCACGCGTATCTCTCAGCTCCCCGACGCCACAACCCCACTGAGATACGAAATTCATTGATACAAACGCTACCTCGTATTTCTAAGCAAAATAGGATTGTTGGCTTCGTTATTCAAAGTAATAGGTTAAAAAATCAAAGAAACTGTAGCTAACGTGTTGACATTTGGGGGAAGTTTTCCACCCACGACTTCCGTCGACCCCTTCACTCCCAACATGACGGCACGTACGTCTATCTTATTTTTCGTCGATTTTTGGACCTTCTTTTTGAATAATGAAACTATATAACGCTTGCTTCGTATAAGGTACCGTTTTTATCACGTTTTAATGTTCTTTTTAGTGACGTTATTTTGAAAAACTTGAAATTATTTACGTCATCAGACGACTTTCTCTTTTAGTGAATCACCAAAAGAGTTCCAATTTCTTCAAAACTATTGAATTTTCGACAGCCTTTACTTGCCATCATCATCCGGCTTGAGCCATGAGACACAGGCTGCGTGTGTCTCATGGCTCAAGCCTGATGAAGCTAGTTAGTAAAGACTTTCGAAAATTCGCTAGTTTAGAAGAAACTGGAACATTTTTGGTGGTGCGTTCTTGTTGATGAGTCAATGTGATAAGCAGGCCAAGTATAGAAACCGTATACGTCAGTCGAACTTTCGACCGGAACATCGGTATTTAGTACAAGACATTCTATTTTTTTTCTTTCAAGACCCATTATGTAGTTTAGTCGAACGTGGGTTCGATCCGGTGCTCACTTGGTGTGCAGCTGTCCACTCTGACCACTAGGATGCGTGCTTTGCTTGTTCGCGTTTTTCGGGGTCCCCGGGGGCCGCTCATTCGTGGTTCGCCTTTTGCTTGGTGGCATAGTTGTCTGTTGATGTGGAAGAGTTATAGTGAGGGCTCTTAGCTTGAAAATTTGTGTAGGTGGGAACAGGTCGAACCAAAAAAGCACTATATTTTTTTCATACGATCTGTATTGCTAACATAAGATTTTTGATAGGATTTCACGTGACCAATACAGTGGATCAAAATTAATGCCCCCCCCCCCCCCCCAAAAAAAAAATTTTTTTTGGGGGGGGGGCTTTTAATGTCTTAACCGTTGGTCAGATTGGTTACATCACACAACACATTACAACACATCGGTTACACGAACTGTTCATCGGATAGTTTGCTGCAAGATAGGTCCTATGCATATTTAACGCAAAATCTGCCCTCATGTTTGAAAATCGCGGTGCACATACATTATGTTCTAATTTAAGCGCTCAACTCCTTAATTTTAAATGGAACTCATAGCTGTCAGGCAAGTTACGTGTGTTTTATTTTATTAGCGAAGTATATGTACTTTACGCATTAAATATTTATTTAATTTGCATGGTCTTTGGTGGAAACAACGCACCCTAATCATCCAGTTAAACCTTAATTAAGGAGCCTTCAGGAGTGTATTGAATTTGAAAATTCATATCCACTTTCACTGCTGGACGTGACTGATACCGCATTAACAGGTAAACGATAGGCTGCATTGCAGGCAAATAAATTTGATTAGCCTTATTGGGAAGGACGCATCCCAGCCTTTCAGAGAAGCCTATAGTTATGTCCATTTAAGTTACGTAGGCAGCATGAAGGCGTACATTTAATTTGAAAACCACTCGCATTTTGAGCTCTATGACATTACCATGTCACCTTTAAATGGGCGTAGGATGAACCCTTCTTATGATCAATAACTTTCATTAGCCTTGGTAGAAAGAGGAAATCACCACCTTTCAGAAAAGCCTAAGTTATATCCATTTGGGTTATTTAGGACGCTTGAAGGAGTGGATTTAATTCGAAAATCACTCGTATTTTGACCCTGTATTACATTACCACGTCAGCTTTAAACCAGCGTAGGAAGACCCCCTACTTACGATAAATAAATTTGATTAGCCTTGGTGCAAAGAGGCCATCACCACCTTTCAGGAAAACCTAAGTATATCCATTTAAGTTAATTACGACGCTTGTAGTAGTGGATTTACTTCGAAAATCACTCGCATTTTGACCGCTATGACATTACCTCACCTTTAATGGGCTTATGATGGCCCCTACTAACGATAACTATATTTTATTAGCCTTGGTTTGAAAAGAGGACATCACCACCTTACAGGGAAGACTAAGATGGTGATATTCATTAACCATTTCGGTTAATTGGGACGCTTGTGAAGGAGTGGATTTAATTCGAAAGTCACTCGGAGTTTGACCGCTGTGTCATTACCACGTCTCCTTTAAACTGGAGTAGGATGGCCCCTACTTATTATAAATAAATTTGACTAGCCTTGGTAGAAAGAAGACTTCACCACCTTTCAGGAAAACTTAAGTATACCCATTTAGATTAATTACGACTCTTGAAGGAGTGGATTTAATTTCACCATCGCTCGCATTTTGACCTCTGTGGCATTTAAATGGGCGTAGGATGGTCCCTATTTATGATCGCTAAATTTGATTAGCCTTGATAGAAAGAAGACATCACCACCTTTTAGGAAAGCCTAAGTATATATATGTACGTTAATTAGGACGCAAGAAGTGGATTTAATTGGAAAATTGCTCGTTTTTGACCTCTGACATAATCACTTGACCCTTAAATGGGCATAGGATGAATCCTACACTGTTCTTCGAGCACTAATCCTACCGCGTGGATACCGAAAACTATTAGGTTAAGACCTATCAGTTGACGGTCTTAAGCTTAGGGTTGTAATTTTTCTCCAACTTGTTCCCTTAACCTTGCTAAGGGACCTCACTGTTAACCTGTTGCTTAAAGTTGCCTGATCTGCTCGGTAACAGGAAAGGGGAAACTGGTATAGTTCCTGGGCCCGCTTCTATGGGTATTGTGAGAGACTACCAGGGCCCTTCAGTAGCTATTCTCCTGGTGAACATTGGAGTCTTTCGTGCACAACCTTGAAACGCAGGCCTGGTGTGTTGAAATTCCCCAAAACATGCTTGCAGGGCAAAAAAAAAAATATTTATCCTTTTGAATTGTAATTGGAGTTTAGTTGAATCTTTTTTTTTTTTTACATGTGTTTTACATTTAAGGGTTGCTTTTCTAGCCTAAAAGTTGGTGGGTGGGGGGGGGGAGGGATTAGGTTCTTACTGCGTTTTCGTGTAGCCTAAATCTGCAACTTTTTGCTCTCCCCTCCCCCACCATAGTTCTATTTTGAACTCTCAGCCTACTTGTCCGAATTTTGCAGTGATTATTACTTTTTTTGCCCCCCCCCCCCACATGTTGGTTATTTTTTGTGTGAAGCGATTTACGGTCTAGCATTCGGCCCAGCGAGGTTGAATACTAACTGAATTAGGATTTTGTATGTATGTTAGTCTGTGAGTGCGTTTGTTCGGGGAAATTCCGATTTTCCGTTGTATGGCCGAACCAATTTTTAATAGCGGCGGTACGTTATCCCGATTTAGAAGACTAGTGGCCCCGAGCACTGCGTGAACAACACAAAACCATTTGCCATAAATACCACAGTGAACGTTCTTTTAGTGTGAAGAATGTAGAAAATATGGTGAAATGTAAATAACAAATGTAGTACAAATGTAATATATATGTAAATGTAATACAAATGAATGTAAATAACATTAGCCTACTGCCAATGTCTTGCGTTTTGAAAGCGGTCGTTCCTTTTTCATCTCCACAGTAAATCGCACGCGTGGTGGCAGAGCTATCCAGAGTCCTTGCGTTGAATTGGTGAAGTCCCGTTTTGCCAAATCCCGTTTCGCCAAATCCCGCTACACCAAATCTAATTTGACAAAATTTTAGGTACACGAATTTAATACCTTATTCTTATGTAATGGGCATTTAAAAGGCAAACATTTAACAGAGACAAGCAGTGGCAGAATGAGAGCAATTGATTTATTTGCGTTTTGAAAACTGGCAATACAGACGGAAAAACGTACTTTAAATATTGTCTGGAATGCTTGGTCGTTACTAGGTCAATGCCAAGGTTCTCTTTTAAGAATTGTTAGTTATACAAATGATGGTTACCCTTTCCCAAACAGGAATTCCCGCTTTGCAGAATCCCGTTTCGCAGAATCAAAATATTCTTCAAAAATTTAAAATTGCAGAAGTTTAAGGTGCAGGACTGATTGGAAGAAAATTGTGATTAGTTGCGGTTTCTGAGGGTATATGTTTAGCCGCAAAGAGCGCGGCACAGAATTTGAAAAAAAATTATTCTGCGAGACGAGATTCTGCGAAACGGGTGTTTGTCTTTAAAATGTTTGACCATTGCACAGGAATAATGTATACAATTTCGTATGCCAAAAATTTCATGAACAGGATTGCCCTTTAGGCGCTAATGACCTAGCTGTTGACGCCCCATTAAGCCTCAATCACCCCCCCCCCCAAAAAAAAAGCTTTTAACGTGCTTTCTTTTTGGTAAAACGGGATTTGGCAAAACGGGACGTAAGACTGGAAACGAAATTTACGTCCCGTTTCGCCAAAAAGAAAGCAGATTAAAAGTTTTTTTTTTGGGGGGGGGGGGAATATCCCGTTTCGCCAAATCCCATTACTCCAAATACCATTCACGAAATTTTAGGCACACGAAATTTAAAACATGATTCCCATGTAATGGTCAGACATTTATAAACAAACACCCGTTTTGCAGAATCCTGTTTTACAGAATATTTTTTTTCTTCAAATTACGTGCCTCGCTCGCGCTAATCGCATAACATCAGAGACTACAACTAACCACAAATTCCTTCCAATTAAGCATGCATCGTTTACTTCTGCAATGGTAAATTTTTAAAGAATATTTTGATTTTGCGTAACGGGATTCTGCAAAACGGGAATTCCCGTTTGGGAAAGGGAAACCCTCGTGTGTATTCTTAAACTATTCTTAACAGAGAACCTTGGCATTGACCTAGTAACGACCAAGTATTCTAAACAATATTTAAAGTACACGTTTTTCCGTCTGTATTGCCAGTTTTCAAATCGCAAATAAATCATTTGGTCTTATTTTGCCACTGCTTGTCTCTGTTAAATGTTTGCCTTTTAAAGCCCCATTACATAGGAATAAGGTATTACATTTCGAGTACCTAAAATTGTGTCAAATTAGTTTTGGCGTTACGGGATTTGACGAAACGGGATTTGCCTTTTAGTCAAAAGCTTTTAATCTGCTTTTTTTTTTGGCAAAACGGGATTTGGCGAAACGGGAGTTCACCAAACGAAACCCACGACTTCTCTTCTCCACAGGGGATGGAGTATGACGCGAAAGTTACAGCATGGACAGTTGAACACTCCAACATCAGCTCCTGACGTAGGCATCATTTTTTGGACGTGATGATGGAGTGGTTTATGCGCAGGTTTTTTTTTAAGACTAGCTAAGACTAGAAGAGCGTGGTTAGCTAGCTGTAGACCTAAGATCCGGGCATTGGAGAGTCTATACCAGAATCCTTCCGCATCGGTGGCGTTTTACTTTGGGTGTTCTATTCAGTCGTTCTGCTGTTATATTGGAGGGTGTCTTTCTAGTACGATTCTTTTGCTAGACTTGCTAGCACTCCATGAAGCCATTTATAAGGTTCGAAATTGATCGAGTTGAACGCATGGCATTATCTGATTCAGGATCAAAGAAATTAATTAAAAAAAAAATCATAATGGTGACTGTATACGGCTCAATTGATTGGTATGTATAAGCCCAACAAAGAAACGCCAGGTTTGAAAAAACCTTGGCAACCCACACCGGTTTAATCGGTTTTTTTTTCCCGTTTATTTTTTTTTCGGGTTACATAATTTTTTCCCGGCTTTTGGTTATTTTTTAGTGTTATCAGGCTTCTGTTTTCGTTTATAAGTGTTTTATAGTTACAGTAGGCCTACTCGTGGTTATTCTGTTTGGTTAAGGTACTAACATAATGGTTTTCCTTACAAACAAATTATTAACAAGCAGCTTGAATAAAAAATAATAATTTATTACAAAAAAAATATTTTACGATTGGCTGACTGTTGCTTAATTTTAAGATCTAGCAACAGGTCAGACGGCATTTTTTTTTTAAACTTATGTATAGTTAAAAATACGTAAAAAACGTGATAAAAAAAACTCTTGGGTTTTATTGTGGGTTTTTTTCTCCAGGTGGGTTGGACCTGAAAAAAGCCGGCGAGTTTTTCCGGCTTAAACTTTTGCGGGCTAGCACTGAAAGAAACCTCCACCCTTCGCAGGCGTACGAGTAATAAATATGCAGAATAAAAGGAAAATTAATCCTAAGATGGTGTATATCCCTTTTGCCGAATCCCGCTTCGCCGAATTTTAATCAGTGCCTTATTTTTCGGCAAAATGGGAAGTCCCGTTTCGCCAATAGAAACGGCAACTAATCACAAATTCTTTCCAAGTAGGAATGCTTGCTTCTTTAATTTCTGTAATGTTAAAGGTTTGAAGAATATTTTGATTCGGCGTAACGTGATTCGGCGAAACGGTAATTTCCCATTCGCCGAATTGTAAGCAGGGTTAATTTCCGACAAAACGGGAAATATTTTCGGCGAAACGGGTAACCACCCCTGAAACATTGAGATACTCAGTCACATATCTGCATGGGTATCTTAAGGATACAGTTATGCAAAGAAAATCTTGCTAGAAGTTATAATTTAGTCTGAAATTTTAAGATAGTTCCTATTTTGACAAAGCTTCTGAATTCAAAAATTAAAATTCAGAAGCAACCGGTAAAATTGTTTTGTTTTGTTACCTTGTGGTTATGGATTGTTACGTCTACATGCATTTAATACAAGATGGTACAGGTCCACTTATGTTGTTTGGTAGATGTATTACGGCAACGGCACTTTATCGCTCTCTTGAAGAGCCAGCGAGATTGCGGTACGTAAATGAGCCCCGCAGGGCATTATTTGCGTAACGCCCTTGCAACGCGTGTTTTGAAGTTCCAGCGTCATGTAGATTGTGGCTGTTGCAGCTCGTAACTAAAACAGTCAATACTATTCAGAAGCGGCTGCCGGAAGGCTGTTTCGTCAGGAGGAAATTCCTTATCTTACTAACACAGTGTGATGCGAACGCACAACCTTAACACGATTTCTTCATTAGTTGCAAAACGACTATCAATATTCACACTCATATTTCAAAAATTCAGATATATTAGCACAATATCACACATACAGATCTATGTACTTGCAAACGTCCATACATTGCTCATTTTCGACAGTGTAAATAAAAAATTGTCTTTCACGCACGTCAATGTATAGGCATTTCTCTATACTATTTCTCTATATAAACAAGTATATGTAATTAGAGAAAGAACTACACATTGATGTGCCTGATGAAGACCGATGCTGTCGAATATTAGCAAGATATAGACGTTTGCAAGTGTCTCTGTGTGCGATCTTGTGCTAATACATCTGAATTTTTGAAGTACGAGTGTGAATGGTGATCGTCGTTTTGCAACTAACGATACAGACTTTTCAAAGCAAACCGTACGATTTTTTTCTGTACGATTTCTTCGTTAGTAATGGTAACGCCGTGACCATGACAACAACACTTTCGCCATGAAACTTTCGCTTGTAGCAGCCATAATGCGTTGGGATTGCGTAAAGACAACCTAAAGTCTTATAACGTGCATTTTGATGTGGAAAATAGCAACAAATCCCAACCAGAACAGCTTTTGCTGCGATAGAGAGAGAGGAGGAAGTAGTCGATTGTTACGCGATTTTTTTTTTGTGTTCGGCCACACCCGCGTAGGGTAAAAAAACCTCAATAAATAAGAAACGGTAGGTTATCGTAGCTCGATCAGCAAGTTTGTTATGAAGTAGGGGAAATCAGGGGGGGGGGGGGGGAGAGGAGGTCAGCCCCGAACCTTTACATCATACCAGTCTAATAAATTGACCTTGTTGCCCAGCACACATCTCCCTCCAACTGCAAATCCAGGCAAAACACCAACATGAAAGCATAATAAACGGACATCTCCATTGGTGTGGCTTCAACGACCAACGGGCCGTGATGAAATCCACTGCCGTCCTATTTTTTGTTTGCGTGCGTTTGTGCTTTTTTTTCTTCTATTGAAGCTAACCTTGGTACGCTAGAGTAATAAACTTTTTAAAATCTTACATTAAAACAGGGTTGCGATAAATCATCATATTTTTGGCCCACCAAAAAAACACCCAAAATAGATTTAAAAAAAATTAAATCAGTGATATTTTGGATTTAAATCATTACTTTGTTGCAAATTTATGCAGTAGGCAACTGCAAGTGCAAAACAAACTTCGTAGTTAAGGAAATCTTAGTATTTAGTAGGCTATTGTTGCGTACTAAACTTGGCTTCTACTGCCTTACTTAACTGATTTATTAGGGATTTTTCATCCACAGCACATTTGTTACAGATAAGCCATTCACCTTTGACTTTCGTTTCCTTAACCGTTTAGGATTCACGGGTTTAGATAAAAATAATAATCTGGTATAGCCTACTTGTCTTTGAAATTTTGTATTTCAAAGTATTTATTGCGGGAAGCGTCGCTGCAAGTTTTTTTTTTTTGTGTGTGTTATTTAATGGAATTTTGGACGTAAAGGCTTTATTCTAAACGAAAAAGCAAAAATTACATTTAAGTATTTTAGAATACGTAAAAACTTCTTTTAGGATTAAAATCACGTTTTTATTGTACCAATCCATACGCTATTATGGACTAGTGTAACACTGTAATCTAAAACACAAATCATATCTCCACTACTACGTGGCCAGACATGTAATGCTGCAAGCTCCTTTTAATAACACTCGTCCTATGTGTAAAAAATTGCGTTTAAATTTCGTTAGAAGCTCCAGTTTTACTTCAATTTATAATCTAACTTTATACATTTATTGCATGAATTTTATTTTTTATTATTTAAATGATTTAAATCAATTGTTTTTAATTAGGATTCATTCAATGAGTTAATCACTGTTTAAATCATTTTGATTCAAATCACTGCAATCCTGCTTTAAAGGGCGGAATCTCTGTACCACAGCTATGAAATATATGTTTGTATGTATTTTTTTCAGTAGTCGACATGAAGGTCAATCACTAGGCGTTATTCCGCTACAAGTCTATTCATCCTGAAATAGTAGTAATTTACTAACAATTTCTTTAGCGATGTTCCGACTAGCTTTTTTTTTTTTTTAAGCTGTTATCACTAAAACGTATTCGACGTTTTATTACGTTTATTTTTCGTGCTAGATCTGTCGATGCCATAACAGGGTTCAGACAAAACCTAGATAACTTGAAAATCTCAGGGAAAATGAAAACGGAGCCGAAATCTCAGGGAAATTTCAGGGAAACCAAAAAAAATTTTGGAAAATCATGGTAAAGACAGGGAAATTAAAAAAAAAATGCCTTTGTGTCTGTGTGTTCTCTCTCAAGTTCTGTTGAATCAGCCGATCAGAAACAAAATTCAAGCCTGGTATCAAATATTTTAATTTGTGCTTTAATATGTTCAAGTATTTTAGGTATAACTTCAATAAACCAAATCTTAGGCTAGTACCAATATCTGTGATGAAAATACGTTTAGTCCTGCCAGGACTAGTCTCTGAAACAGCCATTTTCTGGGATGTTGGATTTATTTTCGCACAAATATTAATGAAACCATAACTAAACATCTCGTAAGCACCTGGAAATTGCCATTGGATGTGCCCTGGAAAACATGGAAATGTCAGGGAAATTCAGAATTAAAAAATTTTCTGAACCCTGCTATAGGGGAAAATTACCACCGGCCACTAGCCAGCTTGCGATTAAATGCTGTCATTTGGCGACTAAAAATTTAGCACCAGCGGCCACTTTGGCCACTTGTCATGACAAGCATGACTGCATTTAAGAGCTTCCCACTTTTGATAACAAAAATTCTGCTAAAATTATTTAATTGTGACTGTTTGATGTAATCCTTAATGCCTTCAAATTAGCTTTTTAAAGTTATTGTTTTAAATTCCAAGCTCCTGAATGAAATTAAAAATTGCTACAAACAAAAACAAAACTATACTGATGCCCAGTTTGTTTCACTGCAGCTGGGGTATAATCAATTTAAAAAGTAGGCCTAGCCCCCAAAAAATGTGGCAGTTTTTGTTTTGTGACTAGGAAGGAGTGGAGGGCTCCCCTTTCTGTCGACTAAAATTTTACTGTGGCGACTAAACTTTTGTCATCTGCTGGCCACTGGCCGGTACATCAAAAAGGTAATTTTCGCCTATAAACCCTGCATAAGCAAAGTGAGCGCTAATCATGACATCACGAGTCACGTTATTCATTTCCACCATTTTGCTGATCTTGATTTGGATTCTCATTTTGAAGCGTAGCTAAGGAAGCATTGAAACATCGAAGCATTGAAACATTGAAGCATTAATTGAAACATTGGAACATTGAAACATTGAAACATTGAAGCATTGAAACATTGAAGCATTAATTGAAACATTGGAACATTGAAACATTGAAACATTGAAGCATTGAAACATTGATGCATTGAAACATTGAA